>JAMKCH010001783.1:0-40074 GCA_023653785.1 Ophioderma brevispina
GTGCAAAAAAACACAAGGTTGATCCGCATTCTGCCTCTGTTGGAGACGTGGCTAATGTAGTGTATTTTGCTATTAGCTTGCATAGCGCGTAGAGCGTCGTCTGCTTCAATGTTTCCATCACTACACACAGCTCGTCTCTGTAGTTGAGCTGCTTTTACCTGTGACCTTTAACCCTAGTATCAGTATAATTTCATTCTTTTTTTTTTTCCAAGAGTGAAAGACCCTTGAGGTCAAATTGTCCAGAGTCAAAATGAAAAATGAAGGGTCAAAATTGCATTTATTGAAAATTGAAGTGTCAAAATTTTGTTCCGTATTTAACCGCGGGCTTTACACGGAGCCAAAGCCTGTGCCTTAACCACAGGCTTTACTATTTATAATTAAGCCTTTAATTTGTAAACAATGGCATGACCCTTTAATTCATAAATGATGGAATGACCCTTTAATTCGTAAATGAAGACCCTTTAATTGACAAAGGAATGACCCTTTAATTGGTAAATGAAGGAATGACCCTTTAATTGGTAAATAAATGAATGACCCTTTAATTGGAAAATGAATGACCCTTTAATTGGTAAATGAATGTAAATGAAGGAATGACCCTTTAATTGGTAAATGAATGAAAGCTTAATTTGTAAACAAAGGAACGACCCTTTAATTGCTAAATGAATGACCCTTTAATTGGTAAATAAGGAATGACCCTTTAATTGGTAAATGAAGGAATGACCCTGGTAAATGAAGGAATGACCCTGTAAATAAATGAATGACCCTTTAATTGGTGAAGGAATGACCCTTTAATTGGTGAAGGAATGACCCTTTAATTGGTAAATGAAGGCATGACCCATTAATTGGTAAATGAAGGAATGGCCCTTTAATTGGTAAATGAAGGAATGACCCTTTAATTGGTAAATGAAGGCATGACCCACTAATTGGTAAATGAAGGAATGACCCTTTAATTGGTAAATGAAGGCATGACCCTTTAATTGGTAAATGAAGGCATGACCCTTTAATTGGTAAATGAAGGAATGACCCTTTAATTGGTAAATGAAGGCATGACCCATTAAATGAAGGAATGACCCTTTAATTGGTAAATTAAGGAATGACCCTTTAATTAGTAAATGAAGGATGACCCTTTAATTGGTAAATGAAGGCATGACCCTTTAATTGGTAAATGAAGGAATGACCCTTTAATTGGTAAATGAAGGAATGACCCTTTAATTGGTAAATGAAGGCGTGACCCTTTAATTAGTAAATGAAGGAATGACCCTTTAATTGGTAAATGAAGGAATGACCCTTTAATTGGTAAATGAAGGAATGACCCTTTAATTGTCCCCGCCGAACGAGTTCGGAACGGGGACTATAAAATGAGCAGCGTCCGTTCGTCCGTTCGTCCGTCCGTTCGTCCGTCCGTTCGTCCGTGATAACAACTGTTAAAACACGTTGTATATGATTATCTGGAGGTCCGTAAGGCGACAATGATGTGGCTTGTAACGTGTGGAAAGAAGAGGGTGGGTGAGTTCTTGACCGGATTAGATTTTGACCGTAAAATATGCTAATTTAAGTAATCTAATTTGCATAATTTTGAAATGCTTCCTGCAAGATGTTACAAGTTTTCTGGAGTTCCGTAAGGCATTAATGGTTGTAACTTGGTGGAAGGAAGCGGGTGAAGAGTTTGACCTGATTAAAGTTGGGGCGTTTTATTTCGGGCAAATTGAGTATGCAAATGAGCCATTAAGATGCAGAGAAATCGCGTAATTGTTATATTTTTGACACTCTACATCGGGATACCAAAAAGTCCTTAGGCTGCATGGAAAGCGTCTCATGGGGATATCTTTATTGCAATTGGAAAGTATGTGAATAGCGGCCAGCGGCTTCTTCTTCTAGTATGCAAAGGGGCTAATTAAATATGCGTATTGCTGAATCTCTGAAACGTTTCATCGGATGGGCAAAATTCATTCGACTACATGAGACTACTATGCCATAGGGAGGGGGTGGGTTTGGGTGTGGGGAGGGGGTTAGGTATTGAGGGGTGTGGGGATGGGGGGGTGTGGGGGTGTTGGGAGTGTTGGGAGGGGTCGGGTTGTTGGGGAGTGGTGGGGTGTTGGGGAGGGGGGTGGGGGGTGTGCCGGGTGTTGAGGGTGGATGTGTGCGAGGTTTGGGGAGGGGTGGGGTTTGCAGGGTGTGGGGATGAGATGGGTGTTGCTGGGTTTTGGGGAGGGAGTGGGGTGTTGTAGTGCATTTATCGCATGGTAGTGATCGCGGGACATTTCGGCGGGGACATATGTACGCATCGTGTTAATACGAGTTCGCCTGTTGAAACAAATGAATTCAGGACTCTTTAGAGTCTCCCCACCAACTCATAGGACCCCTGCCCAGTAATAACTTTCCAGTGCAGTAAAAAACAAGATAGTATCCCTCAGTAGGACTACCATAACATGACCTTCCTCCCCCCCCCCCCCCCCCCGCCCTCCCGAGGCCTCGACTGTAGTAACTTTTGATCCATACCCACCCCCACCTAAGGGACTACACCAGTAAATTCAAAGTAAAATCAAAAAGGTTCTTTAGTAGGATATCCAGTAACATGTCCCATCTGCATCCCTTACAGATAAAAACCCAACCCACGATGGGAAAAAATGCTCTTGTAGAAAACCTCCTCCCCTGTTAGCGTTATTAACCGCAACCAATTAGTAGACAAAACTATACTTGTTTTGTCAAGAAAACTTTCAATTCAGTTCTGAACAGTTGTTTCACGGGGGGTAGCCAATACTAGCCCAAAGTTAAGAGGTTAACCAAGAGGAATCAAGGGTCCTGTTAAAAAAATTGTAATGATGATAGATGAATGAAGCCTGGGTTGTCCAGCATGCAATTGAAGTCACTGCATGGGGGGACACTCTGAGCATGCTCAGGGAGTGCTGGAAAGTCACTGTCTTTCAATTATATGTTGAATTATTTTTCTATGCCCAAGTGTAAATTATTTTCAGCGGTAGAGAGAAATGTGTTAGTTATATTGGTCGGGAAGTGATTTGACGCGTCACACTTTTCGCAGCGGTAGTGCTAGACATGTGCACTCACCAAAATCAATAATAGCAATCTCTTCTCCTCTCATGTATGTGTGCAGTCAAGCAGACCAACAATATAATTCAATTCAATCGTAAGGTCGGTCAGCATCTTCACACTCAAGTTGTTAAAATGGGCTGAAAATGTTAAAATGACCTCATTTGAATTGTGAAGTTCATGGAAACCCAAACTGAATCATAGGTGCACATGGGATCCCTCATGTGTTGATGAGGTCCAAAGGTCACCATATCAAGGTCAAAGTTGATGTTAGGCCTATCATCACTAACCGCGACGGCAGCGGACACAAGCGGTCCGAGGAACCGATGTATTTTTTTTCAATTTTGAGAAAAAATAGATGGAGTTTGTATTTCTAGACATTACCTCCCAACCGCATCAGCGAACCGTTGGAGAAATAGATCATTTGTGCAGCGGGGTGATGCAGAGAAAATTGTGAAAGTAGAGTGTTTTGAAACGATGATTTCGTGCTGCATATAAAATCATTTAAATGCTTTTTTTTTACAAATCTGATTATAGTTTTAGATAAAATATACTTTTATTTGCACTGTGTGGTATAATTGCTAAACTAGGCAGTATTAATGCAACTAGAGCAATTCTCCCAGAGCAAGTTTAGCCGTGTTACAGACTGTGAGTGCTGCGATAACGGGCATGAGTTTCAGACTGTCATCATAGTATGATATCCATACATGTACTTTTTTTTTGGGGGGGGGCCTTTAGGGGGGTTCTTTCATACAAAAACAGTGGGGGGGGGGCGTTTATTAGAGGGGGCGTTTATTAGAGGATATACGGTCATTGGTTTCTTCTTTAATTCTGGAGTACACGGCGTGTGCACAGAAAGCTTGGTAAAAAGCGGACAGGCCTTAAGTAACACGAGTACGTCCGAACTAAGTGGGATTGACCTAGTGAGGACAATACGTTGTAGATACAGTGTTCGTCAAGGTCGCATAGAGATAAATTGGAAAGAAGCACCTACGCAGTGTTTTGGTTATTTGTGTCTTCTGAATTTTTTGGCAGATGCCACAATAGCTTATAGCTAGGAAATGGGTTTTAAATGACTTGTATGTGACCATAACAGGTCTCAACATAATGCATTCAACTTCAAGTTCAATGTATCTTATTCCCCACCCCCATCAAGTTCACAACTTAAAAATAAGTTTGAGCTATTATGAGGCCGGAGATTAAATCATTGTACTTTCTTTCTTTTTTTCTTGGCAGATATACTCAAGAAAAACAATCACCAGATAAAAACAAAATGCTGGATCCAAGTCTCCCTGGTTAGTCTACGGCTATAAGACTTCAGTCCATGAAATATTCCAAAAACTCACAGCTACGATGACATCACAAAAGGTATTCATGTTAACAATGAAGATTTCATTAAGAAGGAACTTCAATCCTCAAGCCCTGAATTGCGACAGAGAAGGAGGGTAAAAAGCGCTGCTGTACACCGACAGCTACAGGGGCCTGTTGGAAAAGAAATGCCTCCTAGGCCAAGGACTGCCTTAGGAGTGATGAGGGACCATGTTTCAAGACCTAGTAGCTCATCAACAAGGCCGGGAAGCTCGCAATCATATTGTAGGGAAAGAGTTGGGTGTTATGATTACACCTCAGATCACCCCAGGCCAGAGTCTTTTATCAAACATAAACCACGATCAAATAGTGCAGTATTTCTCAGACACAGACCTTCTTCTCTGGATCGTAAAAGTGTGTCACAAGTGGAGAGGCAATTCTACAAAGATCGTGTGTCTCCAAGTTTGTGTGTGGAAGAAGGAGACAACCGGTGTGCTTTCTGTCCAGATGATTGTAGGCCTGGATCTAGTAGCTCCAATAGAACCCACCTCATCCACAGGACTAGTGGCAGCCTCGCTGTCCACACATTTTGATAGATATACATCCTGGACACGACCCAGAACTGCTCCAGCTACGGTATGAACTTGCATGGCTCGAAAAAGTGGGGAATTTGGGAAGCTCCTTCCCAGGAAAGTTGACCATTTGGAGGGAAATTTACACATTAAGATTAATTGGGCAATCTGTGACAAATGCGACTATCTTCCCAGGAAATTTACATTTTTTCAAGCCCTGTGAACTTGAACCAGTTACATGAAAAATGAATTCATGCGAAACATTTTTTTGGCCAAATAAAATCCATGGCATGCTTTTTGCTTAAAACCATGCAGAATTTTACTTTAAAATTAACGACTATGTATGTACAGAGTTCATTGTTGTTCCCCTTGCATTGGCTTAAGAAGCCATTTTGTGATCTAGCAGATTCCTTCTGTGTGTACATGTATGTCCGTATATCTGTGTTCCTTGTTGTACAGCTGTATGTCCATGTTAAATTGGTTAGTTTGGTTGCTTATTGCTCTCATTCTTGCATGTATTGCCCTATAAAGCTTCATACTTAGTCACAAGAACCACTTGAACCATGAACTTGAAGTGACTTCTAGTGACCTCAATAAGACCTTTGACAGTTTGACCCCAGTTTTGCCTAATTGCCTTCATACTTGGTCACGCATACTTATAAGCCAGGGAGATTTGCAAATTCCAACTTGCAGTATTTTTTGTTTGTTGTTTTGTT
Source organism: Ophioderma brevispina (assembly GCA_023653785.1). NCBI lineage: Eukaryota > Metazoa > Echinodermata > Ophiuroidea > Amphilepidida > Ophiodermatidae > Ophioderma > Ophioderma brevispina. The sequence continues at coordinate 5,645 of JAMKCH010001783.1, forward strand.
TTCCTTTTTTTGTTTTGTTTGTTGGTTTTGGTTTGCTTTTTGTTTTGTTTCATTTTGACTTAAAGGAAAAACATTTTTCCACTTGGATTTTATATTCTGCTCATATAAAAACTTGCAAGAATTTTTTGGGGGGTTGGGGGAGCCTGGGAGGTGATTGTTCTGCACAGTGTATTTATTTTCACTGTAGTATGAGCTTATTGTTGAACACCTGCATTTGTGATCCATGGCCTTTTCCCCAACATGCTTAAAATGTTCAAATCTTTATATCATCTGAACTTTGGCCTGAATGCATGACTTATCTGATACACATACAGATTAGATACATTCAAGAAAGTAATTAGAAACAGCTACGATACATGTAGAGCTAACAGAGTTTTACAACACATCTTGAGTGCCAAAAAATGTTTGAGTGATGTAAAATCTGGAGACAGCCAGAGGAGGGACCCCTGCAAAGTGATTCTAAAGCGATTTATTGGTATAAAGCTATCGGCACATATAATTGAAATATCCCTAAATATAAAAACGTTACCAGAAGGTTTTTCATGGGGCCATTGGAGTATTCTGAGAAAAATCCAGATTTATTCTGACCAATATAAACAACTGTTACAAGATCATGGAAGCACCATGTTTATTCCCTGTGGTATATTTACAACGCGCATGCCATACCGAAAACAGAAGCCAGCGAAAATATATCCCATAGCGCATATATCACGTGCAAGTTTGCCACAAGCCTCATCCTTTTGAACTTCGTTGAGCACACAAAAGGATAGGAGCGAAGAAAAGTGAGAAAAAATCTAAAAATTATTGCAAAAAAACTACCACTTTAAAAACCTAGTGATATGAGAAAAATGGGCTTAAGGGGGTGTTTTGATATCATTTTGTGATTAAGGGCAGTGTGAACCTTGAGTTCCGAGTAGTATCTATTTTGGTTTGTAACTTTGCAAATATGTAATTATTGTATGTAAAAGTATACATTTCTAGAAAGAAACTTGGACGCTGACGCTGATGATGGCATCAGATTTTAATGGAAAAACTTTCCGTATTTTGAGAAAAATACGAAAAACACACGATTTGCCCTAAAAGTTTCAGACAGCAACAAAAACAATTTGAATTTTCATGATTCTTATGTGAATTTTTAGGAAACGAGACAAATTGTTAGGGCGGTTTTTTAATTTTTTAAAAATAGAGTACTTTTCGAAAATACTTAGGGAAAAATGTCAAAAAAGTGGATTGTTACTTTTCTTTTCCAAAAGTTGAGTATATAATATGGAGAATATCTTTAGTTAGAATCGAAAACTGAAAGAGATTAGGAAAACATCTTAGAGAAGAAGACAGATTGATATCTTAGGAAAGGTAAACCGTACCTTTTTACTCGGAGTTTTTGGAGTTTATCTTTGTATTGAAAATTTGCCAATAATTTTGCGAAAATTGAACATTGACAAATCTTTGTTGTATAAACGTGACTTTTCACGACATTTCCAAGCTGTCTCTTTCTCAAATAACTTTATCTTTGAACTTCAAAATTGAGTATGTTGTGCAAGTGATGAAAATACATCTTATGCACTATTGAATCAACATATTTTGTCTCTAACTCCAGAAATTAGAAATTAAAATTGCACCGTGGTCTACCGACCACAATACCATTCCAGAGACACCCTGTTTAACAGAAGTTTATCCCGGTGCACGTTTTTAGAGACAGGTCATCCCATACGCTCAAATACAATGAGCTCACTGAATTGGCTTGATTCGTAGTCTGTAGTTTCGCTTATCCATCATTCCAATTGAACAATTTTGTATAAAAATGACCGCTCTTAACCACCTGCTTGGGCTCTTTTTTATGACCAATATGGCCATCACTGCTTCAATTACTTAGCCCAGGTTTCCAATCCTTGTATAGATTCAGTGTTCGAAACCCACTAATGCACTGTTCAGCAATCTACGTTACTTTTTAATGTACCGAGTAGCGCTTCTTTGTATGATGCAGATGTTTCCCTAATTTTATTGGTAAAAACTATATTTCTCAAGCATCCCAGGCTCATTTTATAAAATTAAGGCATAAAGTGTATGCCATTCTTGATAAATGTTACTTTAAGGAAAACGTTAAATTAAATGCTGTGTTTTTAATTTCAATGTTAAAAGAACGTTATAGTCTTTCATACATGCCAGAACTTGACACCACGCGTATCTTTCTATTGGTGTGAAAGACTAACATGGCTTGTGCAACACTATATCGTAAATAATCAACGTGGCTGCTTCCTTAAATCGTCTACTGCTTCGAAAGTTATGCTTGAAAATTGTGTTTTCTTCGCGTTAAGGAATCCTCCATGACCATGCAAACCATCTTGTACTCATATTTAGGGATATTTCATTATATATGTTCCGAAGATTTATACCAATAAATCCCTTTCATCATCATCATGGCCTCCGTCAGTCGCAGCGACTATGGATAAAGCGCCCCCATTGAGTCACAGGTTTAGGTGAACAGCGACGTCTGTGGCTGAAGAGCCTAATCCTAGATTGGCAGTCTCTGCCACAGGTCTATATATACGGGATGTCACAGCTTGACTTTCCAAGGATCTGTGCGCTTCTTTAGCTCGCTGCTTCTCAAACTGGCTGATGATCTGTTGTCCTCCAAGCTCAAGGTGTTTCTTCACTGTTCTCCGGCCAAAGGTGACGCTTGTCAGCAAGTCTCTCCCAGCACCAATGTCTATGGTCAGTGTACACCATATCACCGTACAGATTGTCACTGATGGTGGACCCTAGTAGATGAAGTCCTGAAACACCTCAAGTGTGTAATTGTCGCTTGGTGATTACAGGTGGTTCCTGAGCATCTTGGGCAAGGACATTAGTCTTCAAACTGATGACAAGTCCGAATTCCTTACAGGCCTGTGAGTAGCGATCTATTAGCAGCTGAAGTTCCTGCTTGGAATGTGAAGTAAGGGCAGCATCATCAGCAAACCACATGTCATCATCCCATCTGACAACCCTTTTGCTTAGCTCTAGGCATGCGAGATTGACGAGCCGACCATCAGACCTGGTGTGCAGGTATGCCTCTGTGGCTTCCGAATGCTAGCTTAGAAGTACTAGAAAGAATATCCCAAATACGTTGGGGCCAGAACACATCCGTGCTTAACCCACTGTGAATGTTCCAAACGGCTCTTGATAGGCCTGCCGTCAAACTACCGTTGCTTTCATGTCAGTGTGGAAAGAGCTGATGATGCTCAGAAGCCTTGGTGGGAAGCCAATCTTCTTGAGGATTGGAACAGTCCATTCCTGCTACCAGGTCAAAGGCTTTGGTCAGGTCTAGGAATGCAAATGTTAGTGGCTTCTGTTGTTCTCTTGCAACTTTCTCCTGTAGTTGGCGATGGAAAAGATCATATCGATCGTAGATCAGCCAGCACGAAATTCGCACTGAGACTCGGGATACACCCTTTTTAGCCAGGACTTGAAGACGAATCAACGCACCGGGAAAACTTGCCGACAAACTAAGGAGGGAAATACCCTGTAATTGTTGCAACTTCTTTACCATTTGTTCTTGTAGAGGGTGATGATCTTTGCGTCGCGCATGTCCTGTGGTAGCAGCTCCTTCCTCCCAGCATTGACAGAGAGCTACATGTAGTGGGTGAAGCATAGAGCTTTTACAGCATTTGGATCAAGTCTTCTGTTGGTAGTCCATCATTCCCCGGGCCTTTTTCCGGATTGATAGACTGTCCGATGGCCATGTCAAGTTCATCCACTGTAGGTACGCAATAGGGCAGCCATTGTAGGAAGACTCTGATCTTGCAAGGGCTGAGGTTGAGACATCCTTTTCTGTAGAGTATAGCTCATAAAAGTTTTCCACCCAGCGCTCCATATCTGCTTACTTCTGTCTGTGATGACTTCACCCCTGGATGACTTGAGGGGCCTGTTTTGCACTGAGATGGCCCGACAGCCTTCTTTATCCATCATACATAGCTCTGATGTTTGCCGTGTTTACAGAAGCGGTTTGTAATTTCTGCGCTCAGCTCCAGCCAGTATTCCTTGGCACACTGCCTTGCCTTCCGCTGAACTTCACTTCTGGCTGCTTGAAGCACCTCAGTTGTGTGTGGAAAGTGAACTCTTATACTCCCTGAACGCTGCTCTTTTGGCTTCAATGACTGGGGTTAGTAATGCCGACTTGGCCTCAAACCAATCGTTGTTCTCTTGGATTTTACTTTCCAAATATACCGAATGCTGAGCTCTGAATTGGTCTCACGCAGATGAGTCCTTTTTCTGTTGCAGTATCACCTTATGGACCAGCCCGCCCATGATCCATTGGATGGAAACAGCAAATTGTCTCACTCTGTCCGCTTGCTGCATCGTGATGGTACTGAGCGTGGTTTACCGCTTGTTTAGAGCGGTGGTATCCTCTTTCGTTGCAGTCGAATCTTACAGTCAACCAAGGCATGATCTGTATGACAGTCTGCACTATGGTAAGACCTAGTGAGGTTGATGGCCTTGATGAAGTATACGCCTTGTGACGTATCAGGTCAAGTTGATGCCATCTTGGAGCGTGGGTGATGCCAGGAACTTTGTGCTGAGGTTTGGTCATGAAAAAGTGTTTGTCACACACAGGCTTATAGTCAGGAGCACAGTTTCAATAAGACGTCCAATTGGTCCATTGGTCTTACCGACACCAAGTGTCCAAGGCAAGATGGCCATGACTCGTGGTCAGAACCCACTCTCGCATTTGAAAATCAACCAGGAGAAGGAGGTGTTCATCCCTTGGGATACCCTTGATTACGTCTTCAAGGTTGTCATAGAAGTCATCCTTGCTTCAGCGTGGATCAGGGGTGGAGCATAAACACTGGAATGGGAGACTGGGCCATCGCTGGTGTGAAGGCGAAGTGTCAGAAGGCGTTCTGATCCACTGTTACCAGGCTCCACTGAGCTCAGTAAGGAGTTACCAACTGCAAAACCAACGCCCAATTCACGAGGTTCTTCTGCTGATTTCCCTTGCCAAAAGAATGTGTAGTCCTTTGCCTTGTGTGTACCCGAATCTGCTAGACGTGTTTCTTGTAAGGTGGCTATGTCGACTTGAAGTCTTAGGAGCTCATTATTAATGATGGCTGTCTTGCGAGTATCATTGATATCTTTGAGATTGTCACTTAAACCAGGTGTCATTGTACGCACATTCCAACATCCCAGCTTGAGGGGAGTTGTCTTCTTGGATTTCTTATCTTGATTGCCAGGTGCAGTAGTTGCAGTCAGCCTTTCATGAATGTCTCCACTATCCCCATGCACCCTATGAGGAAGACTAACTGTGGCGGGACAGCACCCAATTGGCTGAGGGCTGCCCAACTTAAGGCGTGCGGAGTAACCGCCCTGGCGCTATGCTCTACGCCAATCAAGCAAAGTAGCTTAAAACCGGTAACTGCTACTTCCCGTGTTGGTTCTACGCTATGAAGCGAAGCTGGAGTGTCCTCTCCAGGGCGCGATGCCAGGGCAATTGCTATGGAGATCCGTATACTGCCCATGCACATGAATCCCCCTCTCCACGCTGAAGACAAGTCCAAAGGAACGTCGAGAAACAATACAGTTTGGTGCCAGCATTTGGTGTTGCAAATGGTGCCCTAAGGAGGGGGTCTAGACAAAGATTACACAGGGGTCAAATTTTTGAAAAGGTCAAACCCCATTGTGAAAGAACAGGGATTGACCTTTTTTACCTAAAGTTGTTAAGTAAGCATTGGCAGTCAAAACTATTCCCTATTTTAATCCTATGAGCTCCATCAATAATTTGCACCATTTTTTTTTATCAGAGCAATATGTTTTATCGAAATTGGAGCAACTTTAAATTTTGACCCTTGTGTGACTGAAATTGACCTTTTAATGATTTTTGAATTTTTAGTCTATATCTTCAAGCGTAGATAGTCTGTGTAGATAGTACAAACTATACATTTTTGGAATCCTTATGGTTATGCAAATAATGTGGTATACTTTACAACATGATTGGATCAAATTTAAAAATTTGTATTTTTCTAGTTTTTTTTTTTTATTAAGGTCTTCAGTTTTACCCAGATTTGCACACTTAAGAATCACATTCAGGGTCCTTCTCAAAATTGCAATGCATAGGGTGGTGTCCCTCCAGACAGTAATTCAAAATTAAATTTGGACCATCAAATTCAATCAAATGTCACAATTACAGCTATTGAAACAAAATTGAATGATAAAAATACAATTAGCTGAACTGTATGGCTACTTGCATTTCGTATTTTCTAGTTTGGACCCAGTACTTTAATTTTCTACAATTGAAAGACTCAAATAGAAGAGTCAAATCGAAAAATTAGTTTGGGGGGCTTTTGCCCCCCCAATTGTTTTTTTGCAAAACCCCTATTTTTTTTCTGGCAAAACCCCTAGTTTTGCCCCCAACCCCCCCTCGGCCGGAATAAAAATGAGGGATTTAGTTGTTGGCAAATTCGGGCGATGGGGCCAAAAATCACCAATTTGGGGAAATCAGCGATTTTGGCTAACATTGGGTTAATGAATTCCAAATTTTGATACTTTGCCCCCCAGAATTGCACTTTTGCCCCCCCCAAAAAATTCACTTTGCTTCCCACCCCACCCCCCCCCCGCCCCCCGTTTTCCCCCCAGAAAAAATAAGGCTCTGGCGCCGCACTTGAAAATGTGCGTTATCACACACATTTATCTTATTCTGCCATCTCGACCAAAGTGGTTTTGGCCCTTGCTGGAAATGTGCTCATATGCACACTTGTAGGATGATTGCTGTCATATTTCAAGGAAGATGATCTGTTATAGCATTTCCATACATGTATTCTACTAGAGTTAAAAACCATGTAATGCCATACAATTACTGGCCCACCTCAAAACACCTGGCTAGCCCATTTAAAATGGAAGCTTAGATATCAGAACTACCTGGTCCCAATAAAATAGTTTTGTTATTGACAGGTCAATCTGCTACCCACACGAATTAAATATCACTGCCTATAATTACTGTGTTCAACAAGTGTAAATGAAAGAGTCGCCACACAATTAGAAAGATATCTATGTCTGTTAGTAGTTCTCTGTCTGTCTTATCTGAAATCGATTTAAATTTGGAAATAGAATACATGTGAACACAACCAATACCCTTGTTTAAATTTTTAGTTATTGAATTATCGCATTTTTAGTAATTCTGGGCGTGAGTGAACCACAATATCCAAGGCTCCAAACCTGGCTCAAACAATAGGTAAATGTTTGTATTGTTCTTTATAATGCATTGTTTCTTTTTCCTTGTCTTTTTTTTCAGAAAAGAGAATTTCCAACAAAACCCAAGGCATAACATTGTAAGTTAAAGTAGTATTAAAACTACTACAAGTAATCTGATTAGTCAATGTAAAACAGTAATGCAACTAACTCTGCACTGATAAAGGGAGCACTGCAGGTTGGCACTTATTTTAGATGGTCAAATAACATCCTTTATGTAATTGTGTGCACCAGCATCTAAAAATAATGTGAAGTAAAAATAAGCATCTAAAAATAAGCAAAGTAAAAATAAGCATCTAAAAATATGTGAAGTAAAAATAAGCATCTAAAAGTATGTGAAGTAAAAATAAGCATCTAAAAGTATGTGAAGTAAAAATAAGCATCTAAAAGTATGTGAAGTAAAAATAAGCATTGCACATCTAAAAATATGTGAAGTAAAAATAAGCATCTAAAAATATGTGAAGTAAAAATAAGCATCTAAAAATATGTGAAGTAAAAATAAAGAAATTACAATCCATATTTCTATGTTCTGGGTTTTCTCGAAGGCTATTTTGATGAGTTTCGAGAAAAAAAATCCACATTGGTTATTGTCGGGGTATCTGAACCTTCTGTGATACGCGATGCAAAAACTAATGCGTAAACGTAATATTCTTCTTGCAACACATTGCTGAATGATATGGCAACACTGTTTTTTTAGCTTGAGTTTAGCTACAGTGAATGCATTTAACATAATTAAAAAAATTGAACTACTGCTGGGTAAGTCAGGACCCAAAGACCAGGGAAACAAGCACACTTTAAAGGTACAACAAGAGATTTCAAATAACAGGTGTCCCTAAAAATGTGAAAACTCTGATTTTTGTACCAGTTGGTGTAAAGTTCTCTATCAAAAATATCCCTATCTGAAAGGATTAAGCTGAGAACCATTTCTTTGGTACAAAAATTGTGAAATTTTTAATTTCGTGTAGGAACAAATACGAAATTCCGCCTATTGTTTTCTATTGAAATATAAGCATGCACAAATCACCTTTTGTTTTCATAAATTTCTGTAATCTGTAGCCATATAAAAGGTATGGAATCTATTGGGTGTCTATTCTATATGAAATAACTACATATCACAGAAAATATGGATGACTTGAAATCTCTCGTTGCACCTTTAAGAACTGATATTATCATGGTTGGCCGGGTATTTCCTGCCCTGGGAAATACCGGGCGGTACCGGTAAATACCACCAGGCATATTTTGGCCAAAATGGGAAATACTGGGAAATACCGGGAAATACTCAAAAAGTGACATTTTCAAAACTTAATTTTAAAATATGAAAATCAACTAACAAACACAGATAAGCACTTTCATGCAATAAATGACCCAAGGGAGGGGGTTGATGGTGTTTTTATTTTATCACTATCTTAGCTATTGGACTCAAGTCTTTTGATCTGTAGATTCTTGCACATTTCAATTTAATCCATCATTTCTCTCAACAATTATTTAATACATCAAAATGACTATACATTTAAGTGGCTAAATAGCCACACAGAGATAATATTCACTAAATTGGCTCAGGTAAAGAAATGAACTTTGCCAGCAGACAGTGTTGTGTACATGTATACTAAATCCCAGTACTTGTTAAGATGTACAAGTTAGAACTGGCTGGATGCAGAACATCCTTAACTGCATGGCAGCTTTTATTCTAAATTCTATCATTCATTTCATTTTATCCTAGTGTAGCTGGTCCTTTTCATAAGAACCAAACACCTATTTTGTCACACCCAGGGTAGCCTCATCTGATTATCTAATTAATACAATACTTGTTGATGGTTTATTATAATCAATTAGTGGAATGGAGTTGAATTTGAATGAAACCCTTCAAACATACCCAGATGATTACCACAACATTTATACCTGTAAAATATAGTTATTTGAGGAACACCCATGAGGTGTTCAAATTGTACTTGCATCCCATAGTATTTCCCGGGTATCGATCAGGTATTTCCCGGTATTTCCCAGTATTTCCCGGTATTTACCAGTATTTCCTGGTATTTCCCACTATTTCCTGCCCTAGGTGGGAAATACTTGTATTTCCCGGGAAATTGCCAACCCTGGATATTATCATTCAGGGAATACTGGTTTTCATGGTATGATTCTATTTTATATTATACTAGGTAAATCGTGGAAGAGTACCCCATTACACCAACTTTATCAAAAGAATCGAACTAGGTTTGAAGGACCGAACCCCATCACCACCCTCGCCACCCAGAGCACGGAGGGCCTTTGAGGAACCAGTGAAACCTGCCCCTCCTAGAGAACCCAGAGAAAATAGGCAGAGAAAACAGGTGGTACCTAAACCAGAACCACTGCAAGAACCACCTGGTAAGTTGATCTATCAAGAGAGAGAAAAAAAAATCGCCAGAACTTGATTGGTTGGAGATGTTTTGATTTTGGTATGTGGTTGCGCATGATTGGTGTATTTCGTAGAAATCCTTTAGAAAAGGTCAATTGTAATTTCTACAATTTGAATCCTGGTAAACAAGGCATTTGACATCTGGGATTATAGATTGTCAAAAATGCCATTTTAGCCTGGTGCTACTTTGCTACTGAGTTTGGACCTTGGAGCTGCTGTAGTATTTGATTCACATGCTTTCAGAGATTAGTACATGTTGACCCCCTCAAGACTGTTGACCTTTGACCGTTGAGGTGTAGGTGGCTCAGGAGACATTTAGACAGTGGTGGCGCCAGACTTCATTTTCTGGGGGGGGGGGAAACGGGTGCAAAGTAAAATTTTGGGGTTGCAAAAGTGAAATTCTAGGGGCAAAATATCAAAAATTTGGAGATTTTCAACCAATTTTGGCCCAAATTGCTGATTTTTGCCCAAATGTGGTGATTTTTGGCCCAAAATCCCAGCATGCCACCCCTGGCACCGCTACTGCATTTAGAGCTCAGATAAAGGTAATTAAAGAGTGAGTGAGATAGTGAGGTACAAAGACATCTACGTGTATGGGCTGGACCTCTGAGCCCTCAAAAAGTAAAAGAAAGAAAACTTCAACCATTTCACATAATTGGGTCTTTTGGTGACAATACATAATGCAGCAACAATCTTATGTATGGGAGTTTTGTCCCTTTATAGGTACACATTTTTTCTTAAATATAAAGTAATTTTGAATAGCCACATCGGATAGCAACTGAGGGTTAAAACTAACAGAGGAAGCACACTCTATAAACTGTGAACTCTTTGGTAAACCTAACAATTGTTTGCTCAAGCTTAGTGGGACACGTAAGTCATAAAAGTTGTGTTTATGAGATGACATAATCATGTGAACAAAAAGGTTAGAAAAACATGGAAGTCCTGGTTATCGCCACATACTGTAGATGCCTCAAAACGTTCTTTAATATACTTCCATATCCACTCACTACTACAAAATTCAAAAGCGATTACACATATCAGATGCATATGTCCTTTGAAAAATTAAATGCCCTGATTTTTACATTGATGTAATGCATATAACAAATCATCTGAAGGAGTTAAGCCAGAGGGCATTTTGAATCAATCCCACAATGCATTGCAATGTGCAGATACTGTACTGTACAAAACTTATGTCAGTACTTAGGGATAAAAAGTGTTCCAAAGTTTAAGAACTACAGGACATGTCATAATCGTGCTAAAAATTCCCTAAGTACTAATGCTTTGTGGGGGAAAATGAGCATAGAAGTCAGGATTTTTATGTGTTAAGAATAGGATTTTTGTGGGATCACATGACCCTGTTGAGGTGAAATTTCCCAAAACTGGTGCATTGTGGGATTGACTCAATGCACCCTCTGGAGTTAAGCTTAAAATATTTTCCTTGGTACAAAATTTGTGAAATTTTTAAATCAGTATTTGCTCCATTACAGAATGCAGCCGGTTTTATATTGAAATAAATTCACCTTTGTTAGTTAGTTAGACCAAAGTTTTAAATCTGGTTTTGTCCCTGCTAACGGGGGTTGGCCGTATTTGCCTCACACTCAGCAATACTGCTGTGTGAGGATTTGTTGGAGCAAAAGATAATTTGTGTTCTCTTTTAAATAATGTACTTCTATAGTCAAATACCAAGTAAGAAATCTATTGAGCATCTAATTTATATGAATTCTCGGTCTACTATCTGATATACAAATGTGTGGAAATCCATTTGTGCATCTTTAAGACCATACTCTATCATTATGAATTTAATGATCATTTAAAACCTTTCTTTTACAAAGCACCCATAGAGCCAGAGGAAGTAGAGGAGGAATTAGAAGAAACAGGTAGAGAAAGATCCATTGCTGCAATGTGATTGAATTTGTTTCTACTTTAAAAATTATTTACTGATTGGATGGATTCGCATCTCAATAGATTGCCCTTAATTCTCATCACTTCTACTTGACAAGATTCTTATACTTTACCACCAAGTAGGCGGGAATTATTGGGTTGTGATGCATTTCGCGCATGAAAGTAAACCAAATTTGACTCGAGGCATTTGCACAGGTCCGTGCGTGGCCCACACATAATATACCCACATTGCATCTCTTGTGTTGTTCTGGTGCCTAATTATTTTATATCAGTTCGCACTGTTTAGGCCCGCAATGTGGTGTTAATCAAAACCCGGGGGGGGGGGGGGCACTTGTTTCAAGGTGGATATGATGCGTGAACAAGAAAACAGTAAAAAGGGTCTCTTTTTTCCAACAGGCGATTTTCGCGCGTACATGATACGGTGTCAAATAAGCAAAATAGAAAAAAATAGTAGGTTTTTCGTAACATGAAATTGTGATGTACGCGAGATCAAAAATCATCAAAAATATTGTGGTAATTTGGAAGGAACGCAACATGAGCAAAAGCCAGAAATAAGGGATTGACTATTCAGTGCAATGCATTGCTCACTTGTTAAGGGTAGCAAAAACTGACCAAAAAGATTGTTTATGGTGAGCAAAAACACAAAAATATTGGTTAGGGTATGTTTTTAGGGGTGGAAATACTTGTTAGGTGCATTTCGGCAGTCCCAAAATCAGCAAAATATGGAAAAAAATAGTAGTTTTTTCGTACCCTGGAAAGTGTGATGTAAGCGAGATCAAAAATCATCAAAAATATTGTAATGGAATAAATCGCAAACATGAGCAAAAGCCAGACATAAGGTTTATATATCGTGCAATGCATTGCTCACTTGATTAGGGTAGCAAAAAACTGACAAAAAGACTTGTTTATGTGAAGCAAAAAACAACACAAAAATACTTGTTTAGGGGATGTTTTTAGTCGGTGCAAAGACTGTTTAGGGTACATTTCGGAAGTCCATGGTCACGCATCATATCCACCTTGGGAATACAACTTCAGACCCCCCCCCCCCCCATATTTTTTACCCCCCCCCCCCCCCACACCCCCCCCCCCTCCCCCCCCCCCCCCCGGGTAGGTAATCAAAGTATCGCGCATGTGAATTATTTGATTCTATGAAACGGCATTGTGAATGAAGTGTCACTTCAACTTATTTTTACTCCACTTTAAAGAATATTGTTGTGTGGAGATAATTCTTGTTCCATTAGATAATTCTCATTTCTCTTATTTCTTTAAAAGATTCTTAATTTGAATATGATTGAATTACCATCACCACTTTAAAGATTCTCACTGCATTGCGATAACTTTTTATTAATTTTAAAGCAAGTCTCATCTCCAATTATGTAATGGCTAGATGTTATATGTTTTGCTGTGTTGTTTCTTTCAGTAGTGTTCTTTCAGTGGTGTATAAACTAAAACATTGAGGGATTAGAAAATGGTTTAAGGGGGCACTAACTTTGTCCGGCCTGAATGAAGCGGAGTGAGTGTCATAGCTTTGTGCACGAAGCTCTATTGCACATGCGTATCGCGCACGCCGACTTTGTCCGCTCCCGATTACAGCTGCAGTTTACTGCAATTTGCACATTTAAGCTTGCGTGGATGAAACGCTTATGACACACTCTCAGTTCAGGCTAGACAAGAGTACGGCATAGTTGTCATGGGTACATTTCAAATTCCACATCTAAGATTCGGGGCATCATTGAAGAAAAGGGTCTTAGGAATAGTGGGTCTTTGTAGGTAGATCCCTTCCCGACGATGATATGCCACTGTTTCTTTATCAAGTCAAATGAAAAGTTGATGCATTTGGATTGTTGAGAACCAGTTTATGATGTTTTAAACCATCACAGTGTGATGTGATTCACTAAAAAACAGTCTACGAATATTCTGTTACCATATTTTGTGTAGTTTATTCCTACTAATCTACATCAAAGCTTAGTGTACAGGAGATCAAAAACCTGTAAAACATTTTTAAGAATCATAAATAATAATTAGTGTTATACAAATTTACCACTTAAATAAAGTCACAAGTATGATTTATCACTCCAATACAAATAGGAACACAACTTGACAGGAATAGACCAAGGTTATTTAACTCTTTCCGGTGCAGTCAATGTAAAGAATTTTTTTTTTTTTAATTCTAACAAAATTCATTTCAAATTCACCTACTTAGAACAGATTATTGTTTCTAGTACACTAGAGTACCGAATACCAATTTGCGATCTTCATGAAATATACCATCCCCCCCCCCCCCCGAAATACAAGTCTTCTTTAATGTACACAACACAGAGGTTCTAAAATATGATCCATCCAGAGATGGGTATAATGTCTGGCTGCTTCACTGAATTCACAAGGTCCCTTGTCCTGGGCATTGTTTGCTTCCAACAATTGGAAAGCAGACCAAGAGATTTTCCATTTTTCTGTGGTGCAATTCCCCGCAATCACAGGTAGTGTCCTGATCTGCTTCCAGGTAGCCCCACTTCCTGCAAGGAAACCTTAGATTGATTTGGCCGGGTTTTTTGTTTCTCAGTCTGTTGAGACATCACCATTTTCCCCACAGGAGCTCAGCCCCAGGTGGAGATGCCACCAGGTTCATACCATAGATGGCATTTGCTGTCTGGTTATGCACTTGCCAGCAAGTGTATTTTGCTTTTTGTTATAGTTTTTGGTGTAGGTTTTTTTTGTAATTTCACCTTGATAAAGGCCTTGATTTTTTCAGCCGAAACGTCGTGTTTTAGAGTATTGCCTGTTGTCTGGTAATTTGGTTGTTTACCTTCCTGTTTTTTCCTATTTTGGTTGAGATTGTTTTGTTTGGATATATACCAATAGATGTTCCTACTTTGGGTCTTTTTTTCCACAAGGCAATTCTCTTACACTCCTTAGAGAGTCCTAGACAAGAGAAGTACTCTACACTTCAATGTGCTTCTTGTTTTCAATTACTGACATAATTTTGATGTTAAACATCTACATTTGATAATAACACCAACATTTTACATATTAAAGAATCAATGATTGCTTTATAAGTTGGAGAGCAACACATCAGGAAAAACCTCAATTATCATCAAACTCTTCATCAATTTATGGCTTTTAAAAAAATAATGAAATTGGTGTACCATACCTTTAAGACAAAATATATTTTCATTTGAGACCAAATTAGAGGGAAAAATTGTCATACCCTATCCTCCCATAGTCACACAACATTGCGTAAACATAATCATTTTTGCGGTTTGCAAATCTTGCTAATGTGATTTTTAAACTCTCTTCAATACATTATCCAAAGATTCATAACATTTTAGTTTTACCTAACTTTAAGAAGCCTCACCCACTTCGGCTGGTGGCACAACTATTTAGCAAGCCAGAGTCTTGTTCATTTTTGGAAGTAACCAGACAAATCGCTCCACCAACTAAGAACGGCCATGCACCACCATCAGCTAGCTCTCAATCTGTCGATCCCTACTGTGTCTGGGCCGGGTGAGTTTTCCCATCTAGTGCCATGTCACCTGGTGCGCATGATCTTTTCCAATCTAATAATGACAGTGACAAAACATCACAACTGTCCACATGTACTTGAGGAGAGCTGGTCAGAGATGTAGTAGGTCCCGATAATGCTGATGCAGTAGCTTTGCTAACTTTCATATGATTTTCTTCTGCCACCATTTGTTCCTTTGTATGCTCTGGATGATCAGTGTCATGTAGTTTCTCAAATAAGCTACTCATCAAAATTGTAGTCATGATACTGCTGTTGCCCACAAAGGGTGGTTAGTATGAAAACCACCGATACTGGCATTTTTCACAAGGAGCGACAGTACAACTTAACTGGGTTTACTCTTAGAAGTACCAAATGTTGGACATTCGTTTAGCTAGTGGATGCAAGTAAGGTGCAACTACATTGGATTGGAAGGCTCATGTGACAAATATTTCTCTAATACATGCCTGCAATACATATGCACACATGCCGATGGGCTTGACCTATCATTGGTTTATAGCCCCCTTGTTGTAGGCATCTGTCTCAGGAATTATCAATTTTAAGGAAATGGTATTCTTGTCATGCTTGAAGCAAAAATGCAACACAAACAGATATATGGTATCAGTGAGCTTCTGGGGTGTGTCATCTCCAAGAACTCCCAATTCCCACCTGTTTTCTTCTTCACTCATGTTGATTGTGTCATCCAAGAACTCCCAATTCCCACCTGTTTTCTTCACTCATGGTGATTGTTTGAACTTGACAATGAACAAACTTGGATTCCTTGTGATGTCAGATCCTTCATTTAAGTATCCAGGGTATAGTCTGCATCTTCAAGATGATGAATTCAGGGTTTTGAGAAATGAAATTGCATCTCATGGACAGATAGAGCTGAAACGAAATAATAATTTCATAAAGTGGTTCAGCTAGATATGGCTCACCATTTTGTTTCCTAGTTTTGGTCAGATCTACATGTAGCAAGGCCAAAAGTATTTAATTCACCCTTGGCCATCTCAAATAATTCACATGTGTAGTGCTAATATGCAATTGGCTGTCATAGTTGTTTGCATATTTCTCAATATTTTCCATATACTAAAAATCTTCAATTGCACTTTTATTTTGATTTTAGAGAAGGTGAAACTGAATTTGTTGAAACAAAAAAGAAATGAAAAATTCAGTACCACTTTATCACATTTTATTTATTTAAGTGGAGTTAGGTATTCTTACTCTACTACTATTGTCATACTAATAAAAACTACAATATTACACATAAAACAATCATAATTATAATAACAATCGATACAACTGAACAGTAATAATACTAATAACAATTCAAACAAATAATATGAATGTGAATCTGTCTTTGTGGCAGGAGCGTAACAGGGGTAGGTGTTTTATATATATTTTTTTGTGATGGGGTAATGCACAATTTCCCATACATGTGGATAATTTTGGCCTGGTGCAGATATGGCCCTTTCATTATGTTCCTATGCTCCTGTCTTGAGTTGCTTGATGCTTGACCCTAGCCCTTTCACTGACACCTCGAAAATCAGAAGGGTGTCAGAAGTGACCTTCACATCTGGACTGCAATCATTTAAAATTACATCTCCCCCTCTTTCCCTCCTCCCTTTCTTACTTTTCATTTCCCAGTAGCTTGAGTCAGAGCTTTCTTGGGGAGAAGAATTAATCCCCTATGGATGGAAAAAAGGTAATATCTTCAATATATCATAATACTACATCATAAGAATATAGCAAGGAAAAGTTACAGCCACTACCAGTGATTTTATTCACCAGAATGTAATAAAATCAAGTTTTGGTGCATCTGGAACCAGCTTACATTATGGAGTGTCTATGTCCATATGGACTTTTAGCAAGCTAGACAAATTTGAACAAAGATGCAAGTGTAGCTCTACAATTGTGAACAGAACTTTACTGCTGCCTTAATCAGTTATATTTTCTGGGCCATTTGTGATGTTCTATGAAAGGCATGGCTTTGAATGCAGTGCAAGCAGGTACCCATAAATAGGCAGATAGCTGAGAGTATAGTGGCTTGAAATACGTCAAAATAAAATAACATTTTGTTTTCTCTGAAAGCTATTGTGATATGTGGAGATGAAGTAGTTATTTGTTAAGTTTGAAAAACACCTGTCTTTAGACAGCTTAAGTTGTTGGTGGTACCAAATCTGATCTTAACTGCACTTCTTATCTTTGTAGTGTGTGTGTGTTTGTCTGTGTGCTTTCATGTAAGTTCATTTGTGTGCTTGTTTAATTTGTGATTTGCAATACTTAATAAATAATTACACCTCTGTTCCTAAATACATCTATGCATTTTGTAGTCTGTTAGAATATTATTCAACCACATACTATTGTTTCTAACCACATTGTTATTTTGCCAATCATAGACAAGACTGTGGAGGAGCCAGTGCAAATCCCATCACCAGTTGAAGAGCCCCCTCAAGAAGAAGAGGAGGCAGAACCTCCAGTAAAGTACATCATCACCTGGACAGAACCAAGAGTGCCTGTAAGACATACTCTATCAGCATCTCATGCAAACCTCGGAACATGATGCTGAATTCAATCTAATGTGCTAGACCAGGGGTTCTCAATTATAGTAGCTGAAGGGCCAGAGAATGCGCCGAAAATGTTGGAAAGTTCCCTACTTGAGGTCCAGATACACCTGAAATCTTATGTTTCCGTTTATAATATTCTAGAGCAAGTGAGGGCTCAAAATCAGTGTTGGCGGCCGATTTGGCCTGTGGGCCCGCCCTATTTAGAACCTTGGTCTAGACCTTTTAAATTGATAAGAGGAGGATTTTTCGAGTATACAAACTTCTCTTCATTTGCACTTGATCAGTGTAAAACACCTACTGATAATTTTTTGAAAGTTTGGAATTGGACAAACAAGTAAAAAAGAATGTTCACTAAAAACTATATGTTTTGAACTTGTCTGCTACGCTTGATTTTTTCTTCTGTCATTCGTGACGAAAAATGCTAATTATCATCTTATTACGGAAAGACGAAAAGACAATGTATTTGGCTTATTCTCCTGCTTCCGGTGTGATTCTAAGACATTGATAAGCATTACAAATATGCAACCAAACTGTTTGAAACAAAAGCTTAGGGCTTCTTTCCTTTTCTTTCGGAAATTGTCTTTAAAGGGGCCTATTTTTTTAAAATATGAATTTAATTTTTACCAATTGGTCCAATTAAAGCAAATTAGCACATTTTTTTAAGAAGCGCCACCAATTTTCAAAATTAATCTTTTTGCACAGCTATGTTGGTAATTGTCTAGAAAACTACACTACGAACGAGAATGCTCAAACTGAATGCGTATTTATCATAACATGATCGATTTTTTTGTCATTAGAATCGGATTCCTAGATTGTACGTAACGACAGAGCGGAAATGCGACGTTTATGTTCCTCCATGATAACAATAGTGCCAACTCAAGAAAATGACCTCTACCTTGACTTGCCTGAACCAATAAAACAACAAATAGATGAGCGTTGATACGTACATGGCGGCTATTTCCTTTTCCCGGCTATTATATTGGAAGGCCGTTTCCTTCCCGCAGCCGTTTTAATTATTATCGGGATCCCCCGATATTAATTATTCTAGTTACAAAATTCTTCGTTTGCGACACATAGACATTGTAGAGCTAAACCATTCACAGTTAAGTTACTACCAGTTTACCAATGAAAACCGTTGTAAAAATCTCAAAATTTTGAAAAATTGGGGGCGCTCTTAAAAAAAAATGTGCTAATATGCTTTAAATATGCAAAAACTTGCATGACTGTGCCTACTAAAAAGTATTTATGATGTGAAATGAAGTGGTAGTTTTCTTTTTTCAAAGTTCAAACTCCTGTAGAGTTTCAATCAAATCCAAATATTTTGTTGCAGAACGCCACGCAACAGATTTCTCGATCAGAAACCAGAAGAGGAAGAAAGAATACCAACAACTCCTACCTAGGGAGACACACCCCCCATCCAGAGGAAACACCCAACCCATAACTCCTCCCCCCAGAGCTGGTTGAACCACCAAAGGAGCCCACTCACCCCAACCTCCACCCCCAACTCCACCTAGAGAACCAACCCCACCACCAACCGAGAGAACCAAACCCACCACCACAATAGAGAACCAAACCCCCCACCACCAAAAACCCGAAACCAGAAACCCAACCACCAACACAAGGGCCTCCTCCAAAACCAAAGAAAGAAGTACGGATTCACGATCCACCAGTAGGGGAACCTCCACTCGTCCCCTTCTCAGAAGAAAGAGAAGAAGCCGTCAAATTTGCTGATGAAGAGCATCAATTACCAAGAAACAGAGCCTAAACCTTGACACCTCTGCTCACCTGCACAACCCAAGCCAGAGAAAGGACAGAACCCTAGTTGAAAACACTTGCCAGTGATGAATAAAAAACACTAGAAACAATGAAACATAGCTATAACTAGTATTAGAGTCCTATACCATACATAATTACCATATGAGTTATTATTTGACGATACACAAACAGAATAGTGATGTTGCAGCTCACAAAGTATTATAAGTTTACTTCGTAATTAATAATTTAAGTCAGTTTTTTTGTATATATGTGATAGTTATATGTAAATGTCAAATGTTTTAAGTCGTATATTATTGCTGTTTGTTAATTGGCTTTGCCATGCCTGTCGGTCAGTATAGGCCTCAGTTGCCCTTGGGTTTATATGTTTTCTTCTTTTGATGAAATAAAGATGATTCATATAGGTGCGTATATTTCTTTTATGGAAATATATTTGTGGTTGTGGGGGTTTGTTTTTTAGTTTCGTTGTAGCAAAAACAAAATAGTTGATGCTCTTTATGTGGGTGGGGTCAGGCCCAGGAGGGAAATAGATCCATGGTCACAAGTTAAGCTTTCAATTTTGGTTGGAGTAGGGTTGTGCCTCCGAGATTCTGGACGTAGGACCCTTATCTATACGGTACCAAGTTTTGCCCAAAAATGGCCCATAGCTAAAACCAACAATGCAGATTGGGGCCAAATTTAACATATTTTGTCAGTTTTCTGTATCATTGTGATTATTTTAGCAAATTGGAAAATTTGGCCCACCAGATTGAAGAAATTTGATAATATTTTCTACAAAGCGACCTATTACGGATACCAAAATTAGCATGAAAAAATGGGTCTTTCATGTACAAGAAGGCTAAAAAATGGAGACCCATATTTGCTGCACATCCCCCAAATTGAGTACCCCCCTGAGCACCAGATCACCTCAGTTGGAATAGATTTCACCACCACCCTCATGAGCAAGCAATATTTTTAACTATCATTGCTCACTAACCAGAAACCTACAGGAGGGAGTGCATACAAATTTTTGTCCTGACATCTTTACATTTTGATCATGGTAACTTCATCTTGTGTATGACAGGAGTTAAGGAAGAAATGATCACCTTACAACAGGTGGAGATCCCATCATTCACCAGAGGTCACAAAAAAGGTGAAAGAGCCCAAAACTGGATGTCTTGGAAACCCGAAGTTAGGTATGTGATAAAAGGTATTTAAATTTCCAATTTTTATCACCCTGAGGTGTAACCATATGGAATGTGAGTATCCATTAACATTTGAATGATGATAATGATAGGTGAGTTAAAGGTTTCCAACCAATTATTATTCCTGCCTTGCATGAACTTTAATACCGACCTTGATGTAGTTCAATCTCTGTTCTATGGTATTCCTTGTTACTATGGAGTGGCTGATTGGTACAGTGCTGTGCATCTGCTGATAATCCTTAATCATCTTACAAAGAAGAAATAGTTTGCACCACTTTTTTCAAGAGAACACCCCCCCCCCTCCCCCCCCCCCCCCCCCCCCCCCTTGTTGTAATTGATTACTCTAAAGATGACTTAATGCATTTTAATTATAGTTAATCAGATATTCTTGAGAAAAGGTTATTTTGAACTTTCAGTGATTTCTAATGGGCCCTTTTGATGTTACAAGAACATGTTGTTGTAATATTTTGTCTGTTATGGAAAAAAAAAATGCAAATTTACAAATTTAACTCCTGAGTACATCAATCTGCTTCTAAGATTAGGGGCACTTACTCAAGGGATGGAGCATTCCCAAGGGTTGAAAAAGATATCAATCTCAACATTGTGGAGATAACAAGGGTTTTTTTGGGTGACATCAAAAATATCCTTTACACACCAACACTCTTTAACCAATAAAGGAATGTGTAATGGGTCTGAATATAATGAGGAATATATAGTGTTGACTGGGTATTAGGTAAATTTTGGCTTAGGCATTAAAGGACGATACCCAAATCTCATCCTCGACCCCACCTTTCACACCCATCCAAACCGGAGAGTTTGGTACCATTAGAAACTTGTAGTTCTCATCTCATATCTGCAATTAAATATTTTGACTGCTTCTCTTCCATTATTATGCTATGAGCAGGCGCAGAATATCATAGGGTCCTTATTCGGGAGTTTGTTAATGCCCGACTACATCTAAGTTTGACACCTTTAGTAGATAGTATGGACCCTCTAATTCAATGCAAGGTAGTTAGTGGTGTCAAATTGTGGTGTCACTTTTTCAATAGGGGTCAATTTAATTTTGCACAAGGGGGTCAACTTTTAAATTACTCCACTCAGTTGAAATGTATGTATTATTGTCCGTCTAGTCACAAGGATTCCAAAAATGTATAGTTTGTGCCAGCTATGACAATTGGTTGTAGAGTTATTGGTTAAAAATGGCTAAAAGTGCAAAAAAGGTCAAACTCAATTTGTACAGGGGTCAACATTGAAAGTTACTCTGATTATATTTGAAATGCCTGCAAATTATTGCCTGAGGAATGAGGACTCCCAAAAAGTATAGTTTTGATTATGTTAAATGTTTACTTACCGAGATAAAGGTCAAAGAAGGTCAATGCCAATTGGATTATGTTGCCCCATGACCTATTTTGTCACATAGCATGATAAGTATGTATTGCAGATGCTACAAACTATTCCTTATTTTGACACATTAAGCTAGATGAACAATTTGTTTCATTTTTTACCAAAATTGGAGCAACTTCTGATTTTGACCCCTGTACAAAATGAAATTGACCTTTTTTTGCACTTTTAGCCATTTTTACCCAATAACTCTAAAACCAATGGTCATAGATGGTACAAACTATACATTTTTGTAATCCTTATGACTAGGCGGACAATATGGCATACATTTCAACACGATTGGAGTAATTTAAAAGTTTGACCCCTGTGTAAACTTAAATTGGCCCCTATTGAAAAAGTGACACCACAATTTGACACCACTAACTATCTTGCATTGATGTAGAGGGTAATACTAACTACCAAAGGTGTCAAAGCTAAGATGTAGTGGGACATGAACGATAATGTTTGACCCAAGTCTTTGCTCCCGCTCTACTACAGCCTAAAAAATATGGTTTTGTTGTCAGGTTTTCAACATTTTTTTAACTTTTCAAGAAAAAAAAGAAATTTTGGCAGCAAAGCAGCCCAAAAAGTCATCTAAAATTGTAATAAAAAAGAATTTCTGTGTAGTGCATAGCTTTTTTGACTAAAAAAATAACATAATGCTTAGGGGTTTTTGCCTGTTGTAAGCTGAGACATCCTTTTTTTGCCTCAATTGTCAAATGACTTAAAGGGATAAGCAGCGATTTGCTGATCCGAAACATCGAAAAAATCATCAAAATTTGTATTTTATTATTTTGGTGACTGGCATTGATGTGCTAACATAACCTGCAAGTGGTTGGCTTGAAATCCGTGTATTAAAGACAAAGCAATACTTTTTATCTGATTCTGTAATTTCTATACGTGTGTATCAAAATTCCGACTTGAGATCAAAATAGCCTTTCCCTGTGAATATCACAGATTTATAAGCGTAATATTGTGCACCATGACCTGTACAGTTTAACCTCAAACACAAACATTATTGATCTTTGTTTTTTCTGTAATGGTGTAAACCACAATCACCTGTTTAGTGTAAATTTTGAGATGTCATCGCTCCATATCTATATTTGCGAGAGACGGTATGACAAATTTCCTGAAATACTTCAGTTTTCACTATTTTGTGTTTTCGTTCCAACATTAAAGTACGGTAATTATATGGAATTGTACATACTTATCTTTGATTTATAAGCTAAAAAATGCATTTGATTTTTTTTTATTCTCTTGCATTATCGCTGCTTATCCCTTTAAAGGTGCAACGAGAGATTAAACATATCAGGTGTCCCTAAAAAATCAAAAGTACTGATTTTTGCTCTGATGTAAAGCTTTTTATTAAAAATATCCCCATCTTAAAGGATTAAGCTGAGAAATGTTTCTTTGGTACAAAAAATTGTGAAATTTCTAATTTCGTATAGGAGCAAATATGAAATTCAGCCTAAGTTTTACATTGAAATATAAGCAAATCAAAATCGCTTTTTTTCTCTTTTAAGACATTTCTGTAGTGAAATACAAGGTAAGAAATCTATTGAGTGTCTAATCTATATGGAATTACTATTTTGACACAATATTTGGGTGCCTCAAAATCTCCTGTTGCACCTTTTGTCTGTAATATGCACATACTTCTATGGATTAAACCAAACTTGAGTCAAAGGCGCAACGTGGGATCCCTCATTTGTTGATGAGGTCAAAGGTCACATACCAAGGTCAAATGTCATGTGAGGTAAAGTTGTAAGGTAGGCTGAAAATGTAAAATTAACCTCAATTGAAAAATTGGAAGTTCAATTGGAACCAAACTTGGTTTATGGATATTACATGAAAACCCTGATTTGTTTAGGAGGTCAAAGGTCATATGAGGCCTATCATTCACAAACCACGACGGCAGGCAACACAAGTGGTCCGAGGACCGCGATATTTTTTAGATAAGTCGGGGGATGAGGTTGTGGATCAAGAACTTACAAGCAACAGTGTTTATATTCTCTCTCTTTTTAACTTCTCTCTCTTTTTAACAACTACTTCATGCACAGCAAGCCACCTGAAGATCCTCCAGTCAAAGATGCAGGGCAAAAGAAGAAGCAACTTGGTCCTCCACCCCACAAGGTCAAGGTGGATGTCTTTGGACGATCTATGGATCCTGAGGTAATTGACATATTATGTTCATCTTTATTTACCTTAATCCAGTGTATTTGATTTTTAACCTTTACTTTGATATACCTTTTTCATTCATATTCTGACCACTGTTTTGATGATAATATTAAATTAAATGTGTTAACTTCTTAGGGTTTATCCAGTTTATTAATTGATAAATCTTCTAACACAATTTAAATTGAAGGTGGGTGACTCGATCATGATCCGATTTTTCATATGATGTTTTCTCCTTCACATGGAAGCATATCACCAAAAACATGAATACAAATTTTGAGTTAAATTGGTCCAGTCATTTGGATAGTAGTAAATGTGTACCAAGTTGACCCATAGGACTGTGTGTGTTAATTAATACATATCTGCCAACCTTCCTGTTTTATAGGATTCATTCCTATTTTAATTCTCTAAGTTGCAAAAAAAACCCAGAATATTCTATTTCTTAAATTTCAAAAAAGGTTAAAAAAACTGCAGGAAGATCTTGAAATAATTGCCAAAAGTCCTGAAGCTCTTCTGCAGCAGTTTAATACACTACCCATAAGGGCTTTCATGATGAGGTGTTCATGACACACACATTCTGATTTCTGGGTACTCAGTGTTGGCAGTTATATGTTAATGTTGTTGACCACATTTGGAGATGTTTTTGTTCATAACATCAAAAGGAACATTTTCTGGACCTTAAATTTTACTGGGGTAGTGAGAAAAATATTAATTTTCTTTTGATATTTTTGTTGGAAGAAAGTAGGGAACAAGGTTGTCGATCAGGTCACCCACTTTAAAGTATGTATAAATATGCATTATGTTTTGACCTTATATACCTTTTCGTTTGATTAACTTTTCACTAATGCTATACAAAATGTATTGCTTTTTGTTTTTTAATTCTTTTTTGTTGTTATATACTAATAAAGTTAAATATTTTTTCTTCTTTTTGAATATCTCTTAATTAACTGACCTTAAAAATATTATTTGATGTTTCTTTTTTTTGTTTAGATTTATCTTTCTGATATTTTGTGACTTACATAATGTTCTTAATTGATTGGGTTTGTGTAATTGAGATTTGAACTTTATTGCACCATAACTCACACACACCCATGCTTTTTTTTTTAATTTTATATGGGTGAGAAATTTTGTAAGACTTTTTTTCTGCTGCTTTCGGTGGTTATTTGCAAATTTAAATCCCACAAATATTTTTGACCCCCGCTAAAATGAGTGTACCTTAAATTAGACCTGGGTTTAAAAACCAGGGGGTTAGTCCTTCATGAGTTTTTTCCTTTCAACATACTCTAAAACC
Source organism: Ophioderma brevispina (assembly GCA_023653785.1). Classification (NCBI taxonomy): domain Eukaryota; kingdom Metazoa; phylum Echinodermata; class Ophiuroidea; order Amphilepidida; family Ophiodermatidae; genus Ophioderma; species Ophioderma brevispina. The sequence goes on from JAMKCH010001783.1 coordinate 31,029, forward strand.
ATGAGTCTAAATAATCTGGGAGAGAATCTGGCTATCCCACAATGTTGAGGACATTATGCAAATGTTGTGTGGACTTGAATGAGGATCTGATGAGAGTGGTCCAAATTGTAACTTTAACATGTTATGATGTTCATTTAAGAAGATAAAATCTAAATTGAAGATAGTAGATTTTTCTGTTTTTAAGATGTGAAATTGTGATTGTTGAATATACTTTCTGTTTGTGGGTATATCACAAGCAATCTGGTAGGACTTTCACTAGTGCACTTTTATTCATTATCATAACCCATCTAGCCCACATTGCACGAGGGCGCTACACAACAGTGGTTCCCGTGCTTTGTACTGCGAATATAGAAGTTTTCACAGGCCTGGACTAACCCTTGTGTAAAAACCCGGTCTACAGTTAGACTCCCTTTTGAGAATACCTGCTAGAATTTTAAAAACCTTTGAAATGGGTAATCCACAATTAATATGGCTAAAATATTTTAATTGGATATAGCAGTAACTTTGTATATTACTTTTTTTCTGATTTTTCAGTGGGTGGTTAAAATTTACAGGGAGTCTTAACTTACACCTGGGTTAAAAACCAAGGTTTTTGTCCCTTTTGTGATGGACCTTTTTCTTATAATAATGCTGAAGTGTGATATAATAGGTGAGCATGGATTGGTTGCAATGACGCATCCATGAGAACCTTTTTTGTCACTTTACATTACACTTTCAGATATAATATTAATTATGTTAAAACCGCCTGTTTGACCCCTGCAAATTGTCTTTTTTTATTTTCAGAACAATTTAAAAGCAATGACGACACAAATTGAACAATGAAAATAAGTAAGAGACATGAAAGCTATTACCTCTGCAAAAATCAGAAAAAATTCATTGTGGGAATACTTGCATATAGGCCAACAATCATGATTTGTCGTTATAGTGCCCTCTATAATCCCTTTCTCATAGAGAGACATGTTTTATCCTAGATATTTTTTTTAAGAAAACCAATTTGCCCGCAATGACATTTACATTAAATGTACCACACTTGAAGTTAGTGGAATAAAAGCAATTAGTTATCAAGGTTGATCCCCAATTGATATTTTTGGTTTTGACATAATAAATAGATAATTTTAAAGGGTGGGCCTATAATCATGATTCTAGCAGAATCTATGACGAGCGACACAATTTCACCTTCTCGGTGAGTTTCGCATCATCATAGATTCTGCTAGAATCATGGCATTATAGGCCCCCCCCCTTCTAAAAATATATAATTACGGGCCGCTTGAAACTCTGACAATAAAGACCGAAATACCATTAGCAACCCTGAAATAAAGACTGCAATACATTAGCGCTCGTTCTCTGGTAACACGTAACCCGTCCTCTGTGGTCCAGTAGTAAGTCTCATACCAATAGCGCGATGACGGGCTTCGTGACTGTGTATTATTTGGTCTTAATTTAATTCTCTGCTACCCAGTTTGTCCAAGCCTTTATAATAACTAATAAATTAGACTTTCAAATAGCTGTGGAAAAGCAAAAGGTCCCTCATGTAGAACTAGCCCTAGTTTAAACCCAGATCTAACGTTAGATTCCGTTGAGAATATTAGCCAATGTGTTTATGTCTAATTCATATATTTGAATTTCTCCAATTGGTTTTGTTCTTTCTATATTTATAATATGTCATCTACATTGTATCACTGATTTTTTTCTGCCTCTTTCTTTCTCTTTCTTTCTTCGTTCAGTATATGAAAGTATGTATATCGATTTTATGCACATATGCACACCAAATTGCACACAGTGTTTTTCATCTGCATTTTCACATACTTATTTCTTGCACTTGCCACCTTTGCACAACCCTAAAAGTCTATGACTTGTTTCACAAAATGACCTTAAAGCTGATCAGAGATTTTGAATTAGAGAATAAAAGATGATATTTTTTTGTTTTGGGCACATCTTCGATGGTTTCATATTGGCTGGGCATCCAATATTTTGAGGGTGGCTGCCGGCACAGCCGGTATCCACCACGATACAATATTGGATGCCCCCTTCATTATGAACACCATCTTAGATGGCCAAACAAAAAAATTCATCTTTTAATTCTTATTCTTTTTAGAAATGTGTAATTTTTGGGGGGCTTTCTACGACAATAATTGTCTTAGTAAAGGGGAATATCTACTAACATTCTTTTTTATTCATTTAAATAATTCCCTCCAATTCCACCCTCTTGAAAACAATGTTTCAATCCAAGAACCAAAGTCATCGCGCAGTGATGCGTCACGCTGCGTAATTGCATTTGCGTACAATGCAACGCACGACGCAGTATAAATGCGCAGTATTGCACGTGTCATATTTTCGACTACACCGCGTAATTGCTTGGCGCACCTTTCATCGATGACCCAGTAATGGTTGGGCGGAGCTTTGACCTACTCCAATCACATTCTTGTTAACATGATAAACCACGCCCACTGAATAAGAATATAATTTCTTTGTAGTAATTAAAAATAGTCAACTATACTGTAGAAGTAAAAAGATAGTCTCCTAAAATGCTCAATTCCAAAGTTTGAGATGAATCTTTATTGTTTTGATGCAGTAAACATTTATTTACAGGATAACATAGGATATTTAGAAATTCCGGATTTGAAATTTTACAAAAAAAAGTTACAAAGTTGTGATTTTCTATGTATGACATCGATTTGAGGTTAGCTATTTATTTAACACAGTGATTAGTACATGAATAAGCATTATATGCAAAAAACACATTTTTTTTTAAATTGAAGGCAATATCTTCAGGAAAACTCTGAGTCAGCTTTAAATCAATAAATGCACTTTATGAGATGTTCAAGATTTGAAATGACCAATCATAATAAGCTTTAAAATGGGATGTAACATGTGGCATCTTTATGCCGATTTAGTGGGAACAGGTCACATTTATAGTTTAGTGTGAAGGGGAAGTTTTCAGCACTTATGTAATAATTCAAGTATTTGGAGCACAAGTACATTAAAGGGTGAAAAATGTTCACCTTTTTTTTTAAACTGGTCAAGAAAAAAAGGGAAAAAGTCTAAAAACACAATAAAAGGGAATTTCTGCATAAGTTTTTTGACTTAAAAATGCATAACACTTAAGGTTTTGAGCTACAGGAACTTGAGAAAAATGCTGGTTTTTTTTTGCCTAATTCAGCAATAAGCATGAGAGCAACAGGAAAATCATACCTGGGATCACATTTGGCCAATATCTGAACTTTAGCAATCATGTCCTTAGGGTCCACAACCACATATAGGGAAGAAAAATTACGTTTCCATCAGATTTAAGTTAGCCGACAAGGTTAAATAGCACCCGTGTAGCTTTGCCAACAAGGTTAAATTTTCTAGGAGGACAGGGCTTCGATTTATGAGGGGAAATTATGGGGTAAAATATCAAGGAAAGCAATTTGGGTGAAAAGTGGTGAAAATATCGCTTTTTGACAAGGTTTTTGGCTAGAAAAACCACAAAATCGTACTAACCTGCATACTAGCCAACATGGTTAAATTGTTGGAAGGAGGGCAGGGCTTCAATTTAAGAGGGAAATTATGGGGTAAACACAAGGTTTTCAGAGAAATCTGCCAATTTCTATCGGTGAACATATTTGATCACATGACAGAAATTTGCTATTTCTGATTGGTTAAAAGTCCAAAATCTTTACGAGGGAGTCGAGGCAATTATGGTACTGGCAAGGGAACTAAATTATTTTGGTTGTGAATTTTGGTTGAATGCAAATGGACAACCAGTAAAGTTGGGTGGGCTAGCGTATCGAGGATTGCAGTACAATAAATGGGATACGCGCTGCATCTTCCGCAAAGAATAAATTACGCATTTGATTTGGAAGAGCAATAAATAGCCTATCACTTGCCCATAAGGGAGTGAGTGTGAGGCTCGATAAGAGCCACTCTCGATAGTGGCTGCTAGCTGCACTGCCGATTTTTCATCTGAAAATGGACCAAAAAGCAGGTAGAATTACTTTTGTTTTGAACAAATAAAACTTCATAGATCTGATTTGAATCCAAAACACATTTAGGGGGCTATTTAACCTTGATGCTAAAGATTAAAGTTGATGTTAAAGTAATTAACCCTATATTTGTTGAGGGACCCTTAAGATAGGATTGCCTGAACTTTTTTAAAAGTGTCTATTGGTACAAAATCAACGCTATTGACAAAATGCTTCCTTTCAAGCAGCTAGCTGATTTGTGCCTGGTGGTGGTGGGGTAACTCAAATAGAGTTAATTTGCTGCCAATAATGGTGTAACTTTACCTGTTTCATATGCACAATGTAGTCTTATAGCATTTGATTTATAATAAACCAGAGCAGACAGAGGCCAATAAATGAATTAGGGATACTACCCAAATGCATTTATTGGAGCACTAAAGTGCTTTCTTTTCTGTATGGGATGATGCCCGCAGACCATGTGGACTTTGGATATTGGTTGAAAAGAGAACCTTGTTGAATGTTTAAATAGCAAAAAGGGGACCCTTAATTTGGAAAAACATGGTCCAAATCCAACCTTTTTTCAAACATATCAATGCAGATGTGTAGCACTTTTACATTTGAGCAATCCTGTAACTCTGCAAAATGAAGTTGATGTGTGCATGTATGGTATATATTAGGCAAAAAAAAAAACAAGTTTGTCTCAGAAGAAATGTGAAAAATGCTAATGCGAAATGCAGTTTTTTTTTAATGCATTTTTGGCCCACTTTTTTCAATTTTTCGGGCCGCTTCGCGGCAACATTTCATTTTTTTCTGCAATTTTTTACAAAAAATGTAAAGTGAGTAAAACCTAAAAAAAAATTATGCGGTCAAAATCCAATTTTAAACATAATGCGCGCGGTCTTCTGAGACAAACTTGTTTTTTTTCTATGCCTTAGATTCAAATGAAATTTAGAATCATTGTGTTGTGTTGCTTTTGGACTGTATGCACTAGCAAAATTGCTTATTTTACTGAAGCATTAACAAAAAAGCCTCTAAAATATAGGGTATGCATCTACCTTTGTTTGCAAAAATGCTTATTTTAGAGAAGCAAAGTAGTTTATTTCAATTTAAAAGTATTTTCTTTATTAAGTTAAAAGTGCTTGTTCCAGTTTATGTCTATTGTGTTCTCTACTTGTATAACCTGGCCCTTGCACATACACAACTGTGTTCAGTAGCGTGGGAAACACAATTGCAGTTTTGATGGTAGAAGCAATAATGTAAAGTCCTATTCTTCAATACTGTGCTAATACATTGAGCTTAACCATTAAATCTTCAAGTTTTTTGTTATATCCCTTGGGAATGAAATGGATTTGAGGGCTCAAATTTCAGGACAACAATGAGAAAAATACAGCCTTTTGTCTGATATTAAAATCGATACTACTTCCGAGTAAATTGGGGGGGGGGTGTCCCAAAGATGATCAAAACACACACCTTTAACCAATTGAGTGGGATGGACATACACTTTGTTGAACTAAGGAAGTGATACATATTCATTAGACATTCTGTCACCAAATTCTGCCACACTAACAGGATATTTTGCTTTTGGCTATAATTTCGGCGAGAATCCGAGAATCGATTCTCGCAAAGGTTTGAAAATTGATTTGCATGAATCAATGTTGATTCTCACAAACTTCAGAACTTAAAGGCCGACTCAGAGATTTCCTGAGGAGGGCGCCCTCAATTTCCAAAAAAATCGTGTTTTTTGCATGTACGTAATGCTTGTCCATATACTAATCACTGTGTGAAATTGCTAAGCTTAAATCGAATTCCTTCATATAAAAAATCACAACTTTGTTATAAAATTCCGGATCCGGAATTTTTGTTATACACAGTATCCTATGGGACGTAATACTACAAATAAATGTTTACTGCATCAAAACGAAAAATCCGATTCATCTCAAATTTCGGAATTGTGCATTTTAGGTTACTATCTTTAGTTCTAGTTGACTATTTTTCATTATTACACAAAAAAATAATATTTCGAAATCTCTGAGTCAGACTTTAACACAGTAGCGAATTAGATGATTTCCGCAAAATTCATTTTTGAGAATCTCGCCCTCTGCTACGAAATTCTACCTGTTAACTTACCACCCAGTTTCATGAGAAAAAGGTGGTGGTTTTGATGGGAAAACTGATAATGCATATTGCAACACCCTATTCACCACTATGCTAATATTTGTGGTAAACCATACAACAGCAGTTTTTGTCTCTTACTTTGGAAAGGTATGGATTTAAAGATTGAAATTTCAGGACGACAATGAGAAAATTATGGCCTTTCCTCTGATTTGAAAACTGATCTACTTCGGGTAAGTTGGGGGGGATCTCAAAGATGATTGGAACAGACACCTTTAAAGAGACACTGGCACATTTGAAAAAATAGTGCACCCTCTAGATTTTTCAAAATTTATATTTTTGCATAATTTTAAAGCTTGTATATACATTAGCCCTTGCCTGAAATTATTAAGCCCACATCAGTGCAATGCGCTAATGGGTAAACAGAACAATTTTATAATTATTGACTCCGGTAACATTAATTCAACAGAAGACCCGGAAATGGCATTTAACACAAGAAAACGCGTGCCAGATTGATTCCCAAGGCAGCACCATTGTTTGGACCGTCTGTAACTTTTGTGGTTTTTAATATCAATGATCACAATCTATGAAATTCATGTAATAGACCCATTTGTTGATTAATCCGGCAAACTTACAATTACCTTGGATATCTGTATAAGCCTCTTATTAATCGGGGACTATGAAATGAGGCAGGTGTCCGTTCGTTCCCTGTCCGTCCGTTCGTTCGTCCAATTGATAAAATGTTACCCCAGACGTTTGTATACGATTTTCTGGAGTTTCCGTAAGGGCGACAATGATGTACTTGGTGGAAGAAGCGGTTTGATGATTTCTCAGCCTAGGAATATTTTGGGCATAAATAACCTAATTAAGTATCGAATTTTGCAATATTTATGAAAAACTTTTTCATGAAAAATTTTTTATGAAGTGTTTCTGGGTTCGTAAGACGCGTATAAAATGAACTTATGGAAAGGAAGTGGGCCTGAAAGAGTTTTTTGACCGAAGAGATTTGGGCGTACTAAAAACTTTTGGGCAAATTTGAGTATGCCAAAATGAACTCATAATTGCAACAATCAGCGTAATTGCTATAATTTTTGAAACTGGTAAACATTGGATCTGCAAAATTCTTATGTGCTGACAATGAAAGCCGATCATGGGCACATCTTTGTTTGCAGTTGAAAGTAATTTGATATCTACGGCTTAGGTAATGCAACTAGCTAATTACATATTACTACTTTCTGTATCTCTGAAACGTACGTTTGAATAGGCAAAATTCCTTTGCGACAATGGAAGACCACTAATACCAGTGGGGGGGGGTCTGCCCGGGGTGTTGGGGAGGGGGTTATGTATTGCGGGGTGTTGGGGAGGGGATGTGTGTGCAGGGTGTTGGGGAGGGGGTGGGTGTTAGATGGTGGGTGTTTAGATGGTGTTTGGGGTGGTAGTGGTTTTTACAGTGGGGTTGGGGTAGTGGTTATACATGGGGAGGGGAGGAGGTGTTGCGGTGTGTTGGGGAGGGGGGTGAGTGTTGTGGTGGGGATTGGTAAGCGGGTGTTGGTGTGTTGGGGGAGTGTGTGCGGGGTGTTGGGGTGGGGCCCGTGTTGGGGATAGGGGTAGGGTCTTGCTGTGTTGGGAATTTATGGGTATTGCGGGGTAGTTGGGAAGGGATAGGGTCTTTGCGGTGTGGGAGAAGGCCCTTGGCGGGCGTGTTGGGGAGAGTCTTTTGCGGGGTGTTTGGGGAGGGGAGATTGCCTTGTTCGGGTTATTGGGAATGTGGTTGGCATTTACGTGGTAATTGGGGTGGGGTTTTGTGTTGCAGGGGTTGTGGTGTTGAGGGGTGTTTTTTTTAAGGAGGGGTGGGGTGTTGTGGGGTGGGGTTTGTGGGGGTGGGGTGTTGTGTGTGTTTTTGTTTTGTTGTATAAGTGGTGGATGGATGTTTGGGAGGGTGGTTGATTGGGGTGTTGGGGAGGAGGGTGGGATTGCGGGTGTTTGGGGACGGGAGGGGTGTTGCGGCATGTTTGGGGAGGGGGGGGGGGTGTTGTTAAGTTGCATTTATCGCATTTAGTGATCGCGCATCGGGACCTGGGACATTATTTTACGCATCGCGTAAATACAATTTTGCCTTGTTGGGTTGTATTTTTGTGTGTAAATATATCTCATTCTTCCAGTGGGTTCCTAGACAATCAATTGCGAGCAACTTGGAGCAATTTCATAATGTTTTCTGAAAATGTCCCGTGCCCGCTTTTGATACGGGTCAATAATTTTAGCAAGGTCGGACAAGTCAAAAATGAAAAGATTCATCCAATTTTATTGAACTTTGCAGGATATAGGTCTTTGGTCAGAATGCTTGTCCACAATTATAACATCCCTGGTGTCCATCGTTGCCATTCAAACGCCATTCAAAAGTTTAAGGGGGAAATGTACTATTTTACGCTATTTTTAAAAGAAAGGGAAAAATAAGTGAGTTCCTACTACTGACACATATCCCCACCATGAAATTTATATCAATGGTGATTTTACTATGAGTAACGGATTGTTGACTTTATATGACAGGTGTGGCCATTCCTCCCCTTCAGCACTTCTTTTATTATCTCTCCAATTCATACTTGAAAATCCTCTTTTTGAACTATTTTTTCCTGACCTCTATTTTACTACACTTTTCAAACGCCCACAGCTCCGATTTGTGTTTTTCCAAAAATTCTTGGCATGATTTGAACCTTCATAACCTTGGGTAAACATATATAGAATAAAATAACTTGGGATGTTTGGTCCTTTTTGTTGCCACATATTCAACAAAACTTGCTATTTTCATGAAAAAGTCCAAATTGTACCATCCTTTTTTCAATAGTGTAAGGTAATGCAACAAAGCCCAACATGTAAATATTTCATAGGGAGTAAATTATTAGCTTTCTGGGGGTATTTTAAAGTATTTTGTCTTTTCTTACAAGAAGTAAGGCGCACAACCTTATAAATATGTCTAAGTACGACAAAGACCA
>JAMKCH010001784.1:0-67893 GCA_023653785.1 Ophioderma brevispina
CATTTACCAATTGAGTTACCAACAAAGAGTAAAGCCGCGGTTATGAAAAAACAAACTGTACAAATTTTTGACACTTCAATTTTCAATATCCATTTTGACCCTTCCATGAACTCGTGAATGTTGCCATAGCTTTTCCGGGGATAACAATTAAGCTTTCATAAGAACATGTGTTTAACTATTGGTGCAGTCATTCAACTCCATCCTTAAAGGATAAACCCGTACAACGAATAATATTAAAACGATATACACTATAACATATGATTGACCACATATCGAGTGGTTCATAGAAAAACGGAATAATACCACCCTACAAGGAAATTAAAACCATATAGTCTGCATGTGCTATTTAAAAATCGGCGAGTGCATACCGTGTTAGGGCGATACACTGGCAACGTTTAGGTCCATACATGGCCATAGGAATACCCATTATGAAGCATCATGTGTGACGATGGTATGACGCTCCTTTGCCGTCTGATCGTCATAAACAATAACCCATATACAGTATCGTAATTCATAGCGCTGGTCAGACAAAAGGCTTTTAATTCGTTTTATGGTAGTATAATTCCGTTTTACCATGAAACCACTCCATATGTTTTTTTTGTCATAATTGTTTTTATATGCGTATATTGTGTAAGTTATGCTTGATGCACGTTCTCCTTAAGGCGCATGTCATTGCATTCATGTAATGCATGTACAATTCCATTCATATGTTATTCATTATATTGTCCAGTATATTTTTTTTAATAATAGATAGTCGCATTTTAAGAACCATTACCAAAAGCCGAGGCAACGATTAAAGGACTATTAGATTTTGTGTGAACAAACAGGCTCACCGCACCCCTTTGGTTTGTTTTATTCTGTCATGTGTAACATGTTAAGTGATTGAATAAACCATGTCTTGCGCAACACAAATGCAGTGGGGGTCACTCATTAAATTCAACCCATAAAATGTGCCAGTGTTTTCAGGGATAAACAACCCGCCAACTTTAAAGCAAACTTGGCTTTCACTAACGCCATCTGTAATCATAATGCCAGTGTAGTGCAATTCCAAAATATTTTTGTATTCATGTTTGTTTACCATTGTGTCATATTGATTTTTATATTGTTTTTCTTTGTAACTAAGTTAAGACAAAATAAAAGAAAACTTGCAATGAGATGAAATCGATCCCCTTGTGTAGATAGTCTTGAGTGGTTTTATGAGTTTATATGATTTATGCGCTTAATGAAAATTTTGGCACAAACGAAACAAAAACGAAACCGATTTTTAAAGGTTGGGAAGAGGGGTAATTCTTAGGAAAACTTTTTAAACCTGGAAGATGCAATATGATGCAACTAATGTCATGTTGACTCAAAACTTAGTGAAAGTACTAATGATTATGCAACAATCATTTACATGAAAGGGATTTTGACGACGAATAAAGAATGAAGCATTCACAGTCAAACCGCTTCAAATCAAATATTCAGTGGAAATCTCAACAAAATCTGCTTTCGCAAAATTCAGGTCCTATATAGGAGGTGATATTTGCGAAACATAAGTTGTTGATAGAATTCTACTGACATATTGATGTTTTAACTGTGCCACGCTTAACTGACAAATTACCACACAGTGGCCTAGATGGGCCACCATGTAATACAAACACTTTGCTCATAACAAAATCAACCATCGGAATCGACCTTCGATTTTGGAAATCTTCTGAAGGATGTCTCAGTGAAGCAAACTAAAATTAGTGCTGGGATCACAAAATCCCTTTTAAAAAAAATAGGGTTGTTTTTTTTTAAATGCATTTTAATGCTTAAATGTAATAAGTTGCTTTGGGAGTTAAAAAACATGCTCAATTTTAGTCTAAAGAATGGAACTTTTCTTAAATTTATGTATTCCTCAACCCCAAAATGCAGAAGCAAAAAAAAAAATCAGTAATCTTCTTTTTTGTGGGGGATTCGCAAAACTGACCAAACCAAAAAGAGTACTCCAGGGATGTAAATGAGTGGCAACTAACAAATCTGAAAGAGTGATGAATGCTTGAAAAAAGTGTGGTAAATTTTGAGCAAAAGGGGGGGCTGAAAATATAAGTTGGAAAATTTGAGTCATCCATTTCCTGAATTTACATCCTTGATTACTGCGATATAATTTTCCCTTGCAAGGGTAGGATAAACCAGCTAATCTGCACTGCGAAGTTCAGTTCAAAAGTTGGAAGCAGAAAATCAGACCTTAAACAAACGTAGTGTTCACAAATCGGTTTTGAGTGGTGATAGCTTTCCCTTTTTAAAAACAGAGCTTGTTGATGATGTCGGCGACGAAGGTCATATTCAGCCAATCAGTGTGTCGGTAGGCAAGGTCAAACTTATACATTGTACAGAATCAAAACAAACGTTTTCGGTGAATTCTGATAGGATGGATACAAACATCCATATTCTTGACCAACTTTTCCCACAATACAACTATAACCTTATTTTTTGAAAATAAATATGTTATTTACATCCATGTGTGACGGCATTTCCTGGTACAATACGAGAATGGTTGAAAGCTGGATTTTAACTACGGCGAACAACTACTACGATTTTATGTTGAAGAAAATGAGGTTGAAAATGTTGTATTTTTTAATAAAGATTAGAATTTTTTCAAGAAACTAAGTTTCCCCTTGCCTTTGATACCAAGATTGGTGAAATTGATGCAATGAAACGCCACAATTTCGAAGGGAATGAGCTTCGAAAATCTAAACGCCGCTTGGGTTCAGTGCACGCTGTCTCGTAGCACACCCAACGAAGCGGTTTCACCCGTGCTTGGCCGCTGACTGTAACCCAATAACCAAGTTGATTCCAAATTGAAACTTCAACTTTTCAATGAGGTCATTTTACAATTTTCACAGCCTATCTTACAACTTGACCTCACATAACCTTTGACCTGTATGTGACCTTTGACACTCATCAAGAAATGAGGGATCTCATATTGCCTTATGATTCCAAGTTTGGTCCAATTGAACTCAACTTTTCAAATGATGTCAATTTTAACATTTTCAGCCTATTTACAACTTGACCTCACATGACCTTTGACCTGGCAATGTTGAACCTTTGAACTCATCAACAATGGGGGATGCCATGTTGCACCTGTGACCGCAATTGGGGGGGGGGGTTAAAATCCATCAAAGTAGGAGGATATTACAGCAAATGTTAATCTTTTTTCACACAACAGACATCACCACAACAGTGGACAAAAGTGAATCCCTATGTGTCTTCCTGCCTTAGGGGCAGCAACCAAATACAGTTTTGTGTGATAATTCATTCTTTTTCTCCTTAAGTTCTCCGTTGTCTTCCTCGGGCTGCCTTAGTCAGTTGGAATTATTTCTGCCATAGTGCATGAGGTATTTGCCCATCTAGCCTATTTTGCAATCTAAGGACTTATCAAAGATTTCTAGCTATGGTCATTCTATATAGCAGTTCCCAACAATTTACTTGACGGGACTCCTTCAGGATAACAAGCAGTTAGGATCAAGTTTTACCTTGTCGATCAAGTTGGGTAGTGCCAATTTAAAGCCAATGATGACACATTAATTATCCGCGATCTACTTTGGATACAACTTGATTTGATTTGACAACGGAATGCTAAAAAAGCAAACATTCAGGCTATTCAGTGTTACAATTAGTTCAAACAAGCTCAACTTTATAGATAATCTAGTATGTGATAGAGTTCATTATCTAATCTTCCAAGACAGTAGCATATTTATATGGACAAGTCCACAACTCCATCCCTAACTGCTTGTAAATCACCAATTTGGATAAGTGAAGCCCCACCCTGCTGTATAGGACTGGAGAGGAGGATTTTAACCAATCCTATAATACACTTTGATTATAAATTGCACCCTGTTGGAGATTATGTGACCCCACATGAACCTGTTCGCAAACACCACTACCCCAACTTTTATGCTCTTTTCTGTCTAGAAAAAAGAAAAGTACTTAATTGCGAAAGTTTGACTCCCGTACTGTCCTAATAAATGCCCCGGGGTGGTGCATTTTTCAAAAGGGAGGGCGTTTATTACAGTCAAAAATGGAAGTCAAAAATCAAGCAAAAATCACTTACACACGCTTATTTTCGCTGTTACCAATAATACAAACGAACGAGCAGGGGGACGGTGTTTTCGCACTCCGAGGTCACAGTTCCATACTAAATAAACTATTACAACTGTGCACAACAGCGATTCTGATACGGATTACGACAGTCCGTGTGAAAGGCAGATATTCCGGCGGGGGCCTAAGTCCGGGACTCCATAGAAGATAACGGAATCAAGCGTGAAACTTATGTTGCGTAAAGCGTCAACTGAATCGATTGCCCTATGTTCACCATTGTCCCGGGACTATAGTACGCCGGGACTATAATTACTCTTACACCGGCGATTTAATAATCTGATTTAGGTAAGCTTAACTCCATTTTCTTTTAAGTGTTTATCCAAAAATCGTAAGGTGGGAGTTTATTAGAGCACGGGCGTTTATAGAACACACGGTTTATCTTGAAAAATCCTGTATTAGGCCGCCATCTGTCAAAAATTTGGCCCATTCCCCTTGACGGACGGATATGCATGTAAGGCCATTTTCAGCATCGCTGTCCCCAAAGACCCCATATACATTTTGAGAATGTCCCTAAAGACTCATTAGTTTGAAAATCTACCACTGTCACTCAAAACATTATGTTTAAGGAAAATTGTCACCCAAAGACACCAATTTGGTGTTTTTTTTGTTGCAAAATTGTACCAAAGGCCCCATTTTTTTGGATTTTCAATTAGGTCACCTGAAACCACTTTTTTGGTAGTTTTGCTGTCTCTCCCCAAAAACCCCAATTTTTTTAGCCCTTCTGTCACCGAATACCCCCTGGGTTTGAAAGCGCAAGCCTTACACACATATCCACTTCAAGTTACTCCCACCCAGAGTATTGAAAGATATGAATTTCATTCAATTATTGTTGTTAGTAAGTGTCCATACAGAAAGTATAGACTGAAAATATCTTATTTCGTCCTTATAAATTATAAATTAGGTTGATTTGGTCTGATCACTTGTAGGGCATGTAATTTAAGATAACCTATACTGGTTACAGGCCATGCAAAATCTGATATTTTATGATTTTTTTTTCCAATTTTCTGATTTATCATCATCACTGATAGACCTTAATACAAAGCACTTGTGTAGTTTTGGGGTGGTTGTAAAAGCTTTGCTTTTCTGATGACTCTCAGGGAATATAATAAAAACACTTATTGTGTCTGCAGGAAATTTCAACTTCTTATAATATTCTGCACTTTGCAGAATTGATACTGAAAATTATCTTTGGAGTTCCCCTCAGACATTACTATTATTGGATATTTCACAAAACACAGGTACGTCTAAGACATTATGCAAAGTTATGAATAATGCAGAGTGTAATTGACTTCTGTACCAATTTGTCCACCATAGAAAACTAACCTCAAAGATAAAGAACAATGTGAACATGTTGCGGATAATTCTTAGGTGAGGAGATACCAATTTAACAAATAGCCAAAAATGTAAAGGTGGGTGACATGATCGAAGCTCTTGAGATTTTGATAGAAGAGCAAGCTCACATTTTATCATAAACCCCTGAGAAATGCTTCCTTTCACCCTAATGCACCAAACACCAAGAAAAACCCAATGCACTGAGTGAGAAAATGCACTTGGTCCGATGCCGCGACAGAGTCATCAAACAAAGGACAATATGGGACGAAATTCACTGTCCGGGCCGTGACACCGGCCGTAGCATGATATCCCCGGTCATGGGAGTGGGATCAAAGGGCCCCTGGTTCGAGACTAACCAGAAGTTTCCACTTTTTTCTTTCCCCCTTCAGTCAGTCCAGCTATGCAGAAATCGGTTCTCTGTGTTTGCAATTATGCATGACTGGTCACTGGTGGCTTCCAAGCATAGCGTATTTGAATATCCTAAGTTTGAACAAAGATTTTTAAAAATCAAAATTTCGAACAACTAGTTTCGTCTAAAAACCACAAATTCATCTTCAGATTATTTGAACTTTTAATTACATGTAGATTATTTCGTTAACAACCTACAGACCCTATTTCAGAGGTTTAATAAACAAGCGTTTAACAACACGTTGTAAAATATTATCTTTAATTGTTATAATATTTAACTGTGCCAACTCTTGCTTACCACAGTATATATATTATGGACCGGTACCATAAATAATGTACCTGTCAATTGATGTCCCCGCCCCTGGGTCACCCGGGGATGGCCGGGCTGCACAGAGTTGCAGTTTTAAAATGTGCAATACCAAGCCAAATCCCGGCCAAGTCCCCAACCGACCGGGCAATATTTGCGTGGAAAAATCCCGGCAAGTCCGACCCTCGATAGCGTGGGGGCATTGCAGTGTAAGACCCCGGCCTCAATCCTTGGACGTGCAAGGCAATGGGCCGCTATTAACACTACATGACAGTCGGTGAAGGTAAGGAGTTTCCAAAGCGTTTAACTATCCCGTGGGATTTCACCAAATGTTAAACACTGGAGCAAATGATGGAGAAATCGAAAATAGATCAAAGTTTTGAAATGGAGAGTGGAGTTCGGGCTTAATGTCTACAAAACTTCGGAGAACAACACAGGAACTTGAAACACAATAATCCAGAGAGTATGACAGTTTTGGCAGTTTTGAGGGAGACTCTGAGTGGTGTATTTTATCATAGATTGTGGGCGAGACTTTTGCGGGACAATCGCGAGACGAACGCATGGCACGCGAAATTTGAGAACTCAATCCTGATAAGGACATGTTCCTGTGTATTTATGTACCTAATATCACTCGATTTTTGAGTTCTACGTATCATACGCAAAGATCTTTAATCGGAGGGCGCGGACATGCAAAAAAGTGAAAATCAGAGTTTGGCCCTTTGTTTGAAATATTATTATTTATGTTTATTACTCCAATTTCTGAGGTTCGGCATGTCATTATTTTAAATGCACGACTCCAAAAATCGGAAGGAGTCTGCGGCCACCGTAAAATCTTTGAAATCGGAAGCTTTGTGCGAGTTTGAAATAATCGTAATTCCGTTTAATATACTCCAACTTTGGAGTTCTGCTGCAATATATACGTAGTTAACCGTTTCCAGTTTTTTCAAGTTGTAACATGCTAGCTTCATTTCAGCATGCAGGCCCCTGCCATGTAAGACAATGATCTGTGCATTTTGTGTCTGGTTTTGCCACTGCAACTGCACTGCAGTCTCCGGGCCAACTTGTTACACTCCCGGTCAATGCTACCGCCATAGCCCCGCATGGTTTTAGCTAGTAGCAATGTCACGGCAAGTCACGGTCAGCTTCATTTGCCAAACCCGGCTCAATCCCGGCCAAAATCCCCGCCCCAAAATCCTGGCCTTTTGGCCAGTGTGAACTCCCCCGCAAACCCCGGTATATTCCCGACCCCCCGGGAAAAAATGATCAAATCCCAGGCTAACTTGCATGCAAGTCCCAGCCAGCCCCGGGTACCCAGGGGCCGGGACATCAATTGACCGGGGCATAATCACATCCTTTCATCTTCAAAGCAATTCATTAATTTTGTTGATATGTTATTAAACAAGCTGGGGTAGCAACTAGTCTGTGAAAAGTAAATCGCATTGTAACTTAACTAGACGGTGCTTTGTGTTCCTGCTTTCTATTGACTAACACACAAGCATGCCAGGTGAACCAGTCTAATCAAGCATGCAAGACCTCACCTGTTTCAAACACGCGCGCAATTGTGGTGCACTGACCGCAGGCGAGTCATATTGAACACCGTGGCCACGTAACATGAAGAGACGCAGTGTATCAAAAATTGTCGAAGTTTTTATAGAGTTTTGGTAACCATTTTTGGATCAAATGACTGTATGTACCCTAATGAAGGTATCGCCAACAGAAAGCTTGCGTTTGATCTCAACATACAAGTTGCAAAAATAGATTCCCATGTTAAGTAAAACAACAGGGGGTAGATGGAAAGGGGGACATGTTCTGACCAGCCTTTAAAAAGGGTTTTTAAAATTTCATTTTGGGTTCAAGAATAAAAGATCGGATGTCATTTTTCTGAAAGACCAATGAGGTGTGTAGCTTGATCATTCAAAATCAAAGTAAATATTTAAACAAATCATAATAATTATTCAATACCATGTTTGAGACTTGATCGTAAAGTTGTTTGGTCATGTAACAGATTGGACTAAACTCTCGCAATGAACGGGATCATGAAACAGAACCTCGGGCGAATGACTCATTATCGAGCTGACCTAGCGTAACTGACGCCCTCCCTTATTCCTTCACTCCCTCCTGGTCAAGGGGACAAGGTCTGCTACAAGGTCAACCCACACACACAGTTAAATGGGAATCTCCACAGTACCCAATAGATCAATTAACTAATTTTGTAAAATTGGATCTTTACGACAGACTTCCATGTAAAATATAGTACTTATAACATCAACAAAGAATGAAAAATAATCACAGTGGAATATTTTCGGTGTTTATTTTTCATGATTTTAGTATGCATTTACCCTGCAGTATTTATATTTACAGTTTGCAAGCAATCAACCATCTAGACCATGGGGTCAAAAATATTTGCAAGCTGTTAATTGGACAAAGTTTTGTCAGCAATGGGAAAAATGGCCATTATGGATTTTACGATGGTTTATGTTGTTCTTAACGTTATTCTGGGATTCGGAATGCATCAAACTGATTTCAAGTTTAACTAAATAATGCATTTATACAAGTTGTCCATCTTACTCTCCCTCTCATGAAAATTGAGATACAAATACACTTCTATAAATCAAATTAAGCCATTACAACATGCAGATAGTATGCTAGACAAGGTGAATGTCCCTATCACATGCTTCACAGACGGGCTGACCTTAATTTGATTGCAGCTGATGCTCAGTGCTTTACAAAGTCGCCCAACGATCTTCCCACACCTCGTAATGAAATGATGATGATGAGGTCGACTGGAAAATGGAAGACCTAAGAAATAGGAATGTCGATAAGGAGCACTAAAGACAGGGGAGGGTATCCTGGAATACCAGTGTTATTGTAGGAAAATAGGTCAGTGCATGGGATGGTGCAGCTGCTGCTACTGATGCGTGAAGTTCAGCAGAGAAATGCTTGTTATTAAAATGTTTTCCTCAAACCAAGCTAAAAGTGCAGGTGGATATCACCCAAAAGGTCACCGCTATTGGAAAATTTGGCATTCTTACACAAGCATGCCAACATTCATTATCGAATTAAAAGATTACATCTAGTTAGAGGATCTCTCTATCTTCCAAGTGAGTTTCCCAGGGGATCAAGTCAAGTTTAGAGCAGGCAAGCATTCTATGTGAGCAAGGAAAGGGTTTTAATGTCCCCTACCAAGAAGAAACGTAGGTTTCTAAGAAACACCTTAAACAAGAGAAAGATATCAGTAGCTTCCCACAATGCATTGCTTCCAGTGGAAATTTTTGTACAGGTAGTCATGTGAATCGTTAGAGATGAAACATTCGTACAAAGCAAGTTTGTGAATCGTACTGTAAATTTAGCCATGTTTCATCCCTAACGATTCACATCAGTAGCTGTACAAAAATTTCCATTGGAAGCCAATGCATTGTGGGAAGATAATGAATGTCGTCTCTTACCTTAACCATACATTCACTGTCACTACAAAGCATTTAATAAATTTAGAAACTCAAGTTTTAATTTAACCTATTTTAACCTTAAATAAGAAAGGGGTGTTTTTTTTGTATTCACAGTCCTAAACTTGTTTACCCAAAGTTGACATTACAATTATTCCTATGATTTTTGCATTCAATATCACCCTATCTGAGCCAAGCAACAAAGAAATTCACAGCAACAATGAAATTCAAGGTTCATCAACCTTCACACAGTCAAGGATAATGGTACCCAGCATTGTGGAGCTATTTTGAACAGTGACCTAAAAACTGAATCTTTTGATGTTGTATTCATTGTGTATTTATTTGGAATAAACTTTTTTTGTTTGGCAATGCCACGAGCCTTTTTTTCATGACAGTTGGAAATTATAAGTTCAAAATAAGTTGATAGATAGATTAATTAATTAATTAATTAATTAATTAATTTTAATTAATTTTAATTAATTAAAGGACCATGGCTCAATCACTACCCTGGACCTCAGATTTTACAGGAAGTGTCAAAATATCCCAATGTCTGAAAAAAGCTGCTATTTTTCTCATTTTCTCATGATAAAATATTGTATAATTTGTTTAAACCGAGAAGGCACAACAAAACAAAATTTTTTAAGTCATCCAATCAACCACCAATCCATTACATAAATATCTTTAAACAAGCCACTTTTCATGGATGACTTGCTCCTGCATTCCCTCACTGACACACAGACCCTAGTCAATGAAACTTCCGATTTAAGCAAGCTATTTTTGGCCACATGTTGATGGAAAACTTCTGTGTCATTCAATTTACTGCAGACAGACCTAAAAATGCTATGTGAAGGTTAATGTTCAAATTCTGCGTAATGTTACTGTATTGAATCTAATTCAACAATGTATGTCAAGAACAAGTCGTAACAAGAACGTCAATATGTGTACAAAATAATCATTTGCCATTTATTATTTTCGATAAGCGCTTCAGTGATTATCAATTCTGCCATGAATAACAGGCATATGAAAGGATCTTTTGTGAACACGCAAAAAATGCACGATACGTCCGACCCATAGCCGAACGTTTCACACAGACTGAGTATCAAACTCAAAAGTAAACCAACCAAGTGGTGACACTTGAATAACGAAACGATGCCCGCCCATTGACCTTCTAACCCAACTACTTACGAGTGTTACATGTCATGCTTGGAATACTATATTTTTACTAATACGTGCAGGTGCCCAATTAAAGGTCTACGGCCGATATCGCTAAGAGGCCTCATCCTCAGGGACCACAGATTTTACCAAAAGTGGTTAAACTATTGGTGCCTAAAAAAGCTACTACTATTCGGCATCTACTCAGCTCTTAGGGTTAAAAAATTCAAAAATGTCCTATTTTTGTCAACAGCCCCCAAAAAAAACACCATATATTTCAAGAAGCATTCTATTTCTATGGTGCTTGCAAAATCAAGTTTTTAGCCCTCATATCCAACGATTGAAATATTGCCATGAATCTTAAAGATGGGGTAGTGGGGTCGAAATCATTAAATCAAGATGAAACTTTATATAATTAAATTAGGCGTCCTTCCTTTTAAATTCCCCCATCAATTAGAATATGATGAAATGAATGATTAGTAGGTATTCTGTTTATCAATTCATAAAGGAATGTACAACTGTTGGAGTTTGAAAAATGTGCATAACAACATTGCTGTAATATGGAAAACAATTGAAATACTAGTAATGCTTATCCAAAATGAATCCTGGTACTATTGGGAATGTTATGGTTCTGGACCTATTAGCTCACCTGTTTGAATCTTTCTATGCTGATGATACCCCCTTACTGAGGTAGAATGCCCACCTTACTGAGGTAGATGCCCACCTTACTGAGGTAGGATGCCCACCTTACTGAGGTAAGGATGCCCACCTTACTGAGGTAGGATGCCCACCTTACTGAGGTAGATGCCCACCTTACTGAGGTAGGATGCCCACCTTACTGAGGTGGATGCCACCTACTGAGGTAGGATGCCACCTTACTGAGGTAGAATGCCCACCTTACTGAGGTAGGATGCCCACCTTACTGAGGTAGGATGCCCACCTTACTGAGGTAGATGCCCACCTTACTGAGGTAGGATGCCCACCTTACTGAGGTAGATGCCCACCTTGCTGAGGTAGGATGCCCACCTTGCTGAGGTAGGATGCCCACCTTACTGAGGTAGATGCCCACCTTGCTGAGGTAGGATGCCCACCTTGCTGAGGTAGGATGCCACCTTACTGAGGTAGGATGCCCCCCTTACCGAGGTAGGATGCCCACCTTATGAGGTAGGATGCCCACCTTACTGAGGTAGAATGCCCACCTTACTGAGGTAGAATGCAAGATTACAAAAATGTGAAGCATGCCCATTGCAGTGTTTTGGTGTCAATTAACAATTTCCCAATACTACCTTGTACATAATGAATGGTCTTGCATTATTTTATATAAGTCACTGACATCAACAAATTATATTCTCTCTTTATATTCACTATTAAAGACCATCATATCCATGCATACTATCAGGTCACCAAACTGTGTGGTGAATGATGAGCCATGACAACTACAACTGGAGCAAACAGTGGTGTTTTGGTCAGCTTGGAATTGATATACAAGGTAACTCTACAACATGACAAATACGGCATGCAAAATGGTGTTCTGCTAATATGAAGCTAACCAATTTGAGACAGCTTTGGCAGCATAAAGCTCCTTAGAGGTGTGAGTGGCCATCTTCAGACTTTTGTTTTGAATACACTTGACTTGAATAACAGTCATGAATGTGAACACCTGAGGTGTAAATTAACTAGCTAGTGGTAAAGTCAGCTGTTAGATCTATTTTTAGCATTCAAATGTTATGCACTATTATTGTTTTTTGAAGTAAAAGAAAAGATTTTTCAAAGATATATTCAAAATGTCCAACACACTTAAGCCACTTCGCCAGTTTAATAGAACACACTACTTACCTCCCACTCTTCAAGGGTTGTCATGATTTTAGAGATGAGACAATATACTTTTGCCATCCTACTGAGGTTTGGACTAGTACAAGAATTTTCTTTTAATAATCTGCCCGAGGATAGTGACATTATGATCGTGTCAATAGCCATTCCGGGCGACGTTATTGACACGTATCAACGTGTCAATAGCCATTTCGGGCGACGTTATTGACACGCTCATCGGTCAAAGCCATATAGGGCGGGATAGGATATTTGAGTTCGTGTGGTTGACCATATGGTCCTGGAGCATAAGTAATCCGGAGAAATATTCTAAGTCAAATTTTAGTGCACATTGCTCCATGACCACTGGCAATATGGTTCGGGAGCAGTATTGTTTTAGAATATTTTCTCCACTGCCAGGAGCATATTTGCCAATTGCTCAGGCATTTGGACCCTTTTGTATTCAAATATGCTCCAGGAGCATATTCAAATATTGCTCCTTTTTATTTATGCTCCAGGATCAAACCTCATAGGCAAATGTGGTCCTGGACCATATTTGACATTTTTCATTTTTCCAGATTATTATGATCCAGGACCATATGGGCCTAGACCATATGGTCCTGGAGGCATAATTTATCCGTCAAATCTCATAACAGCACACCTCACAGTACGCCTGTCGGCTCCATAGCCATTCATTTTCTCACAACCGATGATCGTGTCAATAGCCATTTCGGGCGATCATCTTGTCAATAGACACTTCCTTTAATAATACTTGCATGGAGTGAATAAATGTGATGTGAAGCTGGGAAACCCGCCACATGGTGGGAAATTTATATTTTGATTTTTTACGTCACTTGCAGAGTTTGAAATATTAAGTTTCCATAACTGTTTTACTTCTAAAACTAAGCCGGTGGATAAAGTAGCTGTTAATAGCTGTTTTAAAATGGTTTCAACATGGCTGTTTTCACTTAATTGTATTTTTCAACTCATAAGCCATCTCATATTTACCTCTATCGTGTGCTCAATTGGGGGGGGGGGGGACTTAGTTGTAAGTGCTTATTGAAAATTATAATACCAGGAAGGAAAAGCTTTGATGAGGGTGGACATTATTTTATAACATGTTTTTATCCTTTTTTTACAGCTAAAATGCCATGGAATTGGTACACAACCAAAACCCCTTATGGCCGACATGTCAGGAACACCAATAACATCCTAAGAAGTTGTTGTAATAAAGGTGCATTGTATGACACTAATACTATATAGGAATGGTGTCCAGAAATGGGTTTTTGTACCAATTTAACCTCTTGGTCTTCTACTGAAAGACCCTCTTTTTAGAAAATCTCTCATAATGGCCCCTTGTTTACCTTCCAAGCTGGAGTTAATCCTCTCCATTCCTCCATGACTTTTGCCACTTATAGGTTCCATGCATCACTTGATATTAAGGCATTATGCATGCAGTCTAGCAATACCTTGATAAAACCTCTGAGTAACCTCATTACTCCAAACTTGTAACTGACAAACCCTATGTCCTTTTTCCCCTGCTCTCGATGCCATGCAGCAAGGTTCTAAAAATACAACCATGTACAAGTTTATAACATGAATCAAGAAAAAAACATTCACTTTTCCCTTACAAACTTTTCTAAAAGTGATATCAGGATGCATTTTAAGAAATATTTACGTGCTATTGTTTGATTATATCATCACTTGAAGGCAAAATAATGAATATCTATTTTTTTAATACAAGAATTGGGTTCGTATATCTGAGTGCAACTTGTTGTTGCATGACAAAGCATTACTATACAGGCTCTTTTTAAATTCACAACGCACAGAAAACCTTCCGGCATTATACCTACACAAAGAGGCCGAAAAGCCCCTCTCTGGTTTTAGCAGGGCTTACTAACTCTTTCTTCAATATGAAACAGATTAACATTTAGGTCAACATCCCTACAATTGACAGGTGTTTAATTTCTGCAAGATTAAAAATCAAGACTGAAGCAAATTCTGCTTATTGAAACGGTTTATCTATCTATCGCCGCGCTCTTTAGTTTAGCACCCCAGCAGCAACATCCCAGTCGAAAGCGTGTGAGTACGATAACTATAATACGGCTGTGTTTTGTAAGGCTCAAGCTTCAGTCTGACAGAGAGCAAACCTGCGAATACATAAATACTAGATCCGCAGTTGGTAACGAGAGAGATAGGCAGAGATGACAACGTCGGGGCTGCGGGTATCCGGGGCATATATATCGGAGCAATCAGCATTTTCTTATGCCATTACCGGTTGCCCGGGATGGCATAACGGTATATGATGTTGCAAATCTTGCCGTAAGGCTCCCTCGGCACGAATTCGCAGCATGCATTGAGTGTATGCATGCTTATTGCTTATAGTATGTGTAGTTTGTTTTGTGAGCTTGTGCTTGGTTTTAGGAACACAGTTTTACTTGGCACATATGAGTACTTTTAAGACATCCTGGAGTTTTGCTGGTGTCCGTTCACCATTTTTTTCCTTGTTCAATCGTTAATATCTTTAAAATATGTGCCTTTTTTCTACTGTTGATTTTGAAATTATTGACTAAAAAAAAAGCCACAAACACACACACGCATCATCACACACGCACACACCAAAATACTAACAGTGCCTGGGATAATTTGTGTCATGTTAACTATATGGCGGACTGTTACACAATTATGACTCCCACTACTGTGTTTGATTATTTGTCTAGGGGCTAACTCATTTTGATGTACACTTTTTTGTAAAGCCAAATGGATGCAAAATTATAACCAAAAAACCTGTTTGTTTATATGAATAGGGGTAGCTGATGTTTTGAGAAAATACTTAATTTTGGAATGTTGGCATGATTTTGACATCTTGCGATTTTGATTGGGTAAAGAATGTGACTAGGAATGGAATCTATTCCCAAAATGCTTATTACATGATACATTTCATTGATAAATGTGAAAAAAAAAAATGTTTGCAACAAAAATTACCTGTGATAAATGTAGGTAAATAGTGCAGAATTTCTGGGTGTTAAATGGTAGTTTTGCAGTTAAAATGTGTTTTTACAGTTTGCCCATTACCAATAGAACACTACAAAAATACAGAAAAGCTGCATGCATGTGACAGTTGACAGTCGGGTTCCGACAACCCGGAAGTATGACATTTAGGTGGACTACAAAAGTGCCCATGGTCACAACCATGAAGTAGTACGTGCCGTGCCCTGTATTTCAGTAATCTAGAGAACTCAAATAAGATACATCAAGCCAACCATCCAAAACGCAATGTGCCCCGAATGTGATGTGACGTACATACAAACCCAGGAAATATTTAATAATGGATATTTAAAAGTTCAAGACACGTGAGAGTGAGCCGCGATTCTGGTGGGGGCTAAAAACACATTTGTACTGCATGCACAGTGTCTGAAGTGCATTGTGAGGACAACATTATTTGATTGTGAAGGGAGAGGACATTTTTATAACCAATTTTTGCTATCTAACCAAATTCTGTTCAAACTCTCATGGAATATTGCTCTTTTCCTTCCTGTTATATGCCTCATTTTTCTGAGTAAACTTAAAAATATTATTTCTCGTTTTATTTAGAAGAGATTTATCATGGGAAAAGCACTTTGGTACGAGAAAGGAGGAAAGGGGAAATACCCGACTAGTTGTTTTGCTCAAACTTGCACCGGTTTAGATTGCACAATAGGGGAAGTCGGGAATTCCCCAAGATGTAAACTTAGTAACTTAGAAACTTGTGGTATGTTTTGAGATCAAAATATTGCAGAACCTAGGGAATTCCCCCACCCAAAGTTATATATATGAAGTGATGTAATTAGATGTGAAATCTGATTTTGGTGCAAGGTCTGTTTAGCATGAGGATGGGATGATGTAAGGGATTATTGTTAAAAAAGGGAAATCAGCTGTGTGAAAGATAAATAGGAGATGAGTAAGGACTCTCTGCCGGCAGTTGTGAACTCAGAGGAGCTGAACTAGACTCTGGAGCTTATTACAGTATAATTTCTAGATAGTTTTTTCTCTACACAATGGTTAGTTTCTGAGTTCTACACTATGGCCAGGATTTAATAGTTTTGATGCAGCCGGAGCTTGGAGCTTGATAGCCAAATTGTCTGCTGTCGTCTTGTAAGCCAAGAGCTTCAGTTTTGGAATCAAAAAGGGATTTCAGTTTGTGGTACCGATATGAGAACATTGCGACAGACTGATGGTGGATATTACCTGGATTTTTTCTTTGGACATTGTCGTCGAGGGAAGCCACGCCGTCTTGAACTGCTGACAAGATTACCTTCAGGACAAGAAGATTCCTGGAAATATAACACCTGAGGAGTTTTGTATGAACTTGTGCGTGGTCATTTGGAGTTTCGCTGTTGAGGAATATCTCGTTGAACTGAAACGATTTCAACACAGGACACTAGTAAACCATAGATAATCTTAAATAATTGTGTTATGTAATGTTGTTTTGGACATAACCAAATTCTTGAACAAATCAAGTAAAAAGATATTAAAAATGTTTATTATATATTAATTGAGATCATTTGTGCACAAGGCTCATTATTTGTGTTTGTTGAAAGGTATTTCTGACCTTTATGCGTCTACGAGACGTCATAACCAGAAAACCGAATTGGGGCTCGTTTCCGGGAATTGAACTGAGATAAATTTGGCCTTATGTAAGAATTACACATTCAAAGTGTGATAATATTGTAACAATTGTGACATTTTGGCATACCACAATTTTGTGTGTATTACATGGACTACCATTGTAGTTTGGTTTCAAGTTAGGATATTGTGTTGTAGTAGAGTACAACAAATGGAGTTTGACCAGAAGTGTTCATAGGGGCAAATAACTTGGGAGAAGTTGATGAGCTGAGAAAGCTGAGTTAATGAAAAAATCTAGACCAAGCATTTAGGACTTTGAGGCAAAACATGCTATGAGGAAAGCCAAGTCATCAAAAATAGTTTGATTGAAAAATTTGTCAGGAAAGATGTTTGGGATTAGTTGTATTGGAAAAGATAGAGAAATTTGGAACAGGGCGAAATTGATAATTCAAGTTGAAAGAACATCGAAATGCAGGAAGGAATTAGAAATAGAATTGAAGAAAAGGGAAATAGATAGAACAAAAGCAAAAAGAGAAGGGGAAATTGAATTAGAAAAAGAAAAAGTGCAGATGCAATGCAAAAAATGAGATCCAACAAAAAGAGATGAATTGAAAATTCAAAAGACAAAATTAGAAAAAGGAAAAGTGCAAAATGAAATTGACACAAAAGGACATGGAATTGAAAATTGAGATGAAACAAAAAGAGCTTAAGCAATTAGAGTTAGAAAAAATTTGAAAACAACAGGCTAGATCTCAGACTCTTCCAAGCCCTCTGGTTTTGATTGCGGCGAAAAATATTCGGCATGGTTCCAAACTTTCAGGAACAAGAAGTAGACCAAATTACTTTCGTACACTTTGAGAAAATTGCCAATGCTTGAAAATGGCCCAAGGAGTCTTGGGACCTTGTGCATCAGTCAGTGTTCATGTGTAAAGCCCGAGAAATATTATTCGGCCATGTATTAGACAGATGTAGTGATTATGAGGAGGTTAAGAAGGCAGTGCTCAAAGGATATGATTTGGGGCAGAGGCATATAGACAAAAATGCAGGTCTTGTCGGAAAAAGGATGACCAGGACCATGTTGCATGAATTTTGCCCGTGTAAAGGAACAAATGTTTGTTCGCTGGCTTCTCTCAAAAGGACGTCGGGCAAAAATTTTGGTCAATTAGGAGTTGATGTTCGTTGAAGAGTTCAAACAGTGTCTAATCCAGATATCCAAAAAAATCTGGATGAAACAAAAAATTTTGACAGTTTGAGTGAAGCAACCGTAAAGGCCGACGACTATGCTATGACTCACAAACTAACTAATACTAGTAGGCCTAGCCAAGAATTTTATAGGGGTACAACAAATAAAAAATAAGTTCGGGTTCTAACAAAGGTTTCATGGATAGCACTCGGAGGGAAAAATACCAGTAAGTGGTTCCCATGAAACGGGGCGTAAAGACAGTAATGGTGATAATCAAAAGCATGGGATGGGACCCAAATCACAGTTCATCATGCATCACTGTAAACGCCAGGGAACTACAAAGTCAAGGTGTTGGGAGATACATGGGCTATCCACCAAAAAATGGAGAAAGCCAAAAGTAAGTCAAAACCAATAGTTTGTGCAGGTACTTTGAGGGTCAAAAGTCATTCTTCTGTTCAGAAACAAGAAATTCCATAAAAGGGAATTGACACAGAAAAAGTAAGGGGATGACTAAGCTTTTGTTTTGGAGGGCTTTGTGCACTTTCAGGTGAAGTTTAGACCAAAAACCCATTAGAATCATGCGGGACACGTGTTGAGCGCAGTACATGATATTGGAAGATGCATTCCATTTGATATGAGAGTCCACAGGAAAAATAGTGCATGATTAAGGGGATAGGGTATGGATTGTACTTTAGTGTTCCTCTACACACAATTGAATTTGAATCAGACTGTTTCTGGAACTGTCACAATTGGTGTTTAGACAAGAAATCCAGTTTAAAGGGGTATTCATGTTGTTAGGGAATGTTATTTGGCAGGGGGAAAAGTATTCCCAGATCCCATAGTTTCCCAAGGTTGCCCTGTACAGGGGATAAATTGAGAGGACGGAATGACATGTTCCCGCATGTGCAGTCAGTTCAGTAGTAAACTAGTTCAATGACCAGAAAAGCCTAACGGAAAAAATAGTGATCAGGTGATGAGTCAAAATTACTCATCAATAGGGAAGAGCGTCGAGGCTGACTTGGTCCCTAATTTAGAGGATACTTTTCTCTCAAAATTAAGGAATTTGGAGGTCAGCTTCCCTCTTCAGGGGAGGACTACTAAATTCCTGTTAGTGAAAAATCCAGCCCCTGAGCAAACAAACAACAGTGACAAGCTGGTAAACAATGAAAATTCCCAGCCGCTGAGCATGAATAGAGTTAGGGACTGTAAGGAGACCCTTTAAGCCATGACAAGCTGGTAAATGAGCAGCACAAACGACCCAGCACTTAGGAAAATTAGGTGAGAGGGCTTTGTTGCAACAGGAAGCGAGGCAAATTTCCTGTATGTTTACAAACAAATGGTGTCCCATGAGAAAATGGCGGCCACCCGATGCATTGTAGATGAGGAGGAATGGAAGGTCCGTTGCATTTCAAATTGTAGTGCAAAGTGGTATAACATAGGGAAGTGCTAGGCATAGCCCAGATTAGTCCATGCAGAGACACTTAGGTGTGAGAATGGGAGAATTAGGAGTCATTTTTGGTGGCCTAACTCAGAAAAGATTGTGTCTGAGATCTGTAAGACTTGGCACAATGTCAAATGGTGGGCAAGCCCAATCAGAAAAATTCCTACTGCTCCCCTGCAACCAATACCAGCATTTGATTTGAGCCATTAGTAGGGTGTGAATAGATTGGGTCGGGCCACTCCAAAGACCAAGTCCCAGGAAATCAGTATTTAGATGACCATCATGGTGCTTCCACAAGATCCATGAGGCTATACCCTTGAGAACTATTAGGGCACAGAATAAAGAAAAGCTCTAACAAAGTTTTTACCCAGTGGCCTTCCAAAATCAATTCAGTCTGATCAAGGATCAATTTTATGTAAGGTTTGTTCCAACAAGTTAGGACCAGTTGGGAATTCCCAGACAGTTCTCAGCATACCACCCAGAATCCCAAGGCCCTAGAAAGGTACCACCAAAACAGTGAAAACAGATCAAAAAACTATTGTTTGAATTGAGAGGGATTGGGATGAGGGAGTTCAGCTCCTGTTATTTGCTCCCAGGGAGGCTGTACAAGAGTCAATAGGATTCAGTCCATTTGCGTTGGTGTTTGGTCACAAAGGTAGGGGACCATTGAAAAATACTGAAAGAGAAGTGGTTGTTTGAAAAATACTGAGTTTGATGAAATTTGTTAGACTATGTGTCTCCATTCAGACACAGGCTCCAAAGGAGCCACAGAAATTGCCAAAACAAAAAATCTCAAACAGAGGCCAGCAAAAAATTGAGAAACATGGTTTTTTATGAACAAAGGTGCCAGGGCAGAGTATTCAGGCCGGGGGGTGGACAAGGTTTTGGACTTTTTCAAATATACAAGGGCATACTTTGCAAGCCCAGTCTTCTGGACCATATGAGATTGAGGACAACAAAGTGGGAGGACCTGACTATGTGATCACAACACAGGTAGACTAAAAGTCGACAATTATGAAACATATGCTCAAAGAGTCTCAATGAAAGAGAGGAGAAGTTAAGCATGAGTGTGGATGGTGTCATCCAGAGTAGCGAATGTACAAATGATGACATCACAGAGTGAGAATTTGAACAAAAAAGCACTGTAAACACAGAAAATTGATTATGGTGTCAAAGTTGCACAATTCTGACATACTTGCCAATTAGACAAGAAATGAGGTCACCTCCCACAAAGTCAACAAGGTGAATTGAAAGAGCTGATTCATGAGTGGGAAGCAACACGATATTTCTGATGTACCCAGTGAAGACACATGTCATAAACAATGACATTGATGTAGGCAATTAAGAGACGAACCAAATAATGCAGCATACTCAGTAGTCAATAAAAAGTGGATTGGAAGTTCAGACCAGTCAAACTGACTGTGATGCATATTGGGGAACAATGTACCCAATACTAATCTCTGAATGTATTTTAATTTTTGTGGCTGATTAAATGTAAACTCCACCTGACAAACCATTTACCCTACGGAGTTTCACTCTACAAGAAACAATCGGACATAAGACATATTCCAAAGGAAATAGATAATGGTATGGCAGATGCTTGTTTTAATCAGTGTCAGAGCTGCCTAAATTTGTTCAGAAAAATTTGAGATTACAAACTTTATGTAAAATATAGACTGAAGCAGCAATGCAAGAACATTCTACAAAAATAAAAAGTTTAACTTTGCACTTGTTAAACTGTATGTAAATTAACCACACAATGGTTAAAGGTATAAAGCCAGATTTTGGAAAATTTTTCTTTCATTCAAATTTTTCTTTTAGGGGGAGGAGGTTTATATGGCCTCCATTTTTTCCTGATTTATTTAAACTTTTAAAAAATATATTTTCTCATTTTATTTGAGAAAAGATTTCTCACAGGAAAAAGTATTTGTTTTATAAAAGAGAGAAAAGGGGAATACCCCTAGCTTGTTTTTGCTAAGTGCACCTGTTTAGATTGCTCTATAGGGGAAGTGGGGGATTCCCCAAGCATGCTAAAATTAGTAACTGACGCAGCTTGTATGCTTTAAAAAGATTCAAAACATGGCAGATATGGGAATTCCCCCACAAAGTTATATTATTGGAAGGATGAATTTAGATGGAAATCTGATTTGATGGTTGCAGGGTCATGTTTATGCAACCATAAGAATGATGTATGATTATGTTAGGAAAGGGGAATCTATCTGTGAGATGTTTAATACTCCACTGGAAGGACTCTCTGCCAGCTTCCACTAGTATAACAAGGAGCTAGAAGATAGCTAGTTTCACTCTGCCTTGTAGGAGCAGACCTGCTACGTGCAGGAGTTTATATGTTCAATTCCATTGAGCAGAGGTGTAATTAGTCTACTGTCATATTTGGGAAGCCGAACCGACGTTGCTGGGAATCCACAATAGGATCCAAATGGTGGACAGATAGAAATTTCGTGGTGATATTCTTGGACCTGATATACGGTGGATTGATTATCGTCGAGGGACTTAATTTACCTTGACGTCTTGATCTGCTGGACAAAAGTTATTTCCAGGAAGAGAGATTCCCATGGAATAAGACACTGAGGATGTTAAATATGTGACTGGGCCGCTGGTCGTTTTGGAGTCTTCCGATGTGAGGACATCGTCATTGAACTGCAACGCTTTTCAACACAGGACACTACAATGTAGTTACATGTAACTCCTTAAATATGGTGTGGGTAATTTTAGGTAATTTTGTTTGGACATACCAATTCTCTGAACCAGACATTAAAGATCATTAAAAAAGTTTTATTTATAAAATTTACATCACTTGTGACAAGCTCATTTTATTTGTGTTTGATAGGTAATTCTGACCTTAGGCGCCACTGGACGTCATAAAATAACACTCTCATTAGCTTGCCAATATTTCGTTATGCCACAAAAGTTTGTTTGTTGTTGCCCAGTTAGTCCAAATGCTGTGACCAACGTTCGAAATAGATACACATGCGACTTTTGCGGCAGAGCCAAAATGTTTCCTCTCTTCAAAACTTTGTAAAAATTTTCCAAATTTCATCCGGTTCAAGTGAAGTTATGTACCGAAGGTTCCTTGAAATTGTTGGGAGGGTTTTTTTTTTTGGGAACCCCGTGTTCTTTATAAAACGTACCATGTTAGCGTCAGCATGTTTTAAGTTTCCAAATGAAGAAGGAAAAGAAAATCATAGTTTACGATCTTAAATTGTATTGACCATATTGGTTCCCAGCGCTTAGTATTATGTGAATTCGCGTCGATCAGCAGACACCGAATAACGCTTGCCCACGGGGCTCAAATTATTCGTGTACAGTCTCTCGCGGAGGTTCGTAGTAAACACGATCATTGTTATTTATTCCGGAGGTTGATGTGATGGAGGGTACACGAGCACAACGGAAAAAGTTTCATATTAGTTTAACGAAATTCCAAATTTTTGCGGTTGATAGTTATTAAAAATAACTATACGGACACATTTTGTACAAACATTTATCTCACGTAAAGAGGTAAAGATGACAGGTAATAAAATGGATATTCCTAAGTAGGAACCCGAAATATTTCGTATTACTATAATATCGAAATATCGGTTACCCCTATAATGAATTAATTGCTTACACTTTAGGCGATTCCTCCAATCAATCGCTGTGTTTATATGCCATGGCGTCATTTAATCCGTGTATGGCCATTTTGAATACTACCCTCAGTTTCAAAAAGGGTAATAAAATCCGTAACTCAATGCATGGGATCAAACAGCCTGGCCAACACGAACCAAGTTATTGTAAATTATATTTTTAGAAGGGGGGGCCTATGATGCATGATTCTAGCAGATATCCACCACTTTCCCGGTAGGTATTTGTTTTTTGCATGATAAAGAACGTAAAATATCAGCTGACAATTACATTAAATCATTGGCACCATAAAAGGGTTTCAGTAAAGACATATGGGTTTCTTTCATTTTGCTGCATTTGCATTAACCTTGTCCCCGTAGCTAAAAATCTTGGATGTAACGAGAGTTAAATATTTATGTACTTCGGATAGATCCTTTTAAAAGAAACCTTTACGGCCTATCTGTGTATAATAACTATATATTGCAAGTACATTGCACTTAGAACTTTCTCCACACAAACATTAGCAATTCAATCTGACACATTTTTTTGCTTTGATTACACTATGCCTTCAAACAAAATAAGTTCTAAGAGGTTGCGAGTTCTCCAGACAGAATGAAAACACAGGCATTCCAGACATAGATTTCTGGCGTAGTCCTATTAAAACAAAGTACTTTCTGTTTTATCTCACTAGCAAGTTTTTATCAATCCAAGCATTGCTCTGAATGCCGATAAAGTCAAAAGAACTTTTTACGCAAACGTCGTGATGTTCTCCGCAGACAAGAGCGTGTTCAAATATTGTGC
The DNA here is from genome assembly GCA_023653785.1 of Ophioderma brevispina. Taxonomy (NCBI): domain Eukaryota; kingdom Metazoa; phylum Echinodermata; class Ophiuroidea; order Amphilepidida; family Ophiodermatidae; genus Ophioderma; species Ophioderma brevispina. Next base: position 24,219 of record JAMKCH010001784.1, read on the forward strand.
TAAGGTCCTCCCGTCCATCACCAATACAACTGATTCGTAGTCAAGAGGTTGAACGGAAATTAACACCTCACGATCTCCTTTTTTCATATAGCCATAAACAGATGTAAAGCATGCTACCTTGTGGGTTGATTTCGGTCCACGTGGTGAAAAAATGTTTTTTTGGCGTAGGCGTATATCTCGAGTCACAGCACTTTGGCGAGAAGACAAGCAATGTCTCGCCACGGGCCTTTTGTGCAAAAAAAAAAGATATTTCAAAAAGTGTGCTGTGTGACATGTCAAACCCCTTCAGTGGCTATCTAATCATTGCACTTCGACATGATATGTGCGAATAGCGCACAGATCGATCACTTCCCACGCTAAATGGTACAATTATAAGATTCCACGTTTAGTAAGTTGTATTGATCTACAAAATCATGCCAATTGAATTCATGTAACTTCCTTTTCTCCTTTCTCTACCTCAGGCAGTAACGCAAGCGCGTCCACGTAGCCACTTCCGCTACTTACCTGGACGTAAGCGTGATCGATTGATTTCTACCCTTACACGTACTCCACCACTACTCCATGATCTTAACCCTAGCTCCAACCTAAATCACCCTACCCCAGAACCCCAACCCAACCCGACCAGACCCTAATCTAAACTTAAAGAGACGCACTGGCACATTGAAAAATAGTACGCCTTCACGATTTTTCAAAATTGAAATATTTTTGCGGTGTAAAATTTTATATCATTAGCCGCTACTGTCTAGGTTAAAATATATCTCTATTATTCCAGTGGCCTACACTGTGTACAAATGATCGTAAAATCACAACGTTTTGAACTGTTAGCCGGACTCAAAACTGCAATAACTGTAAAGGGACTCGAAACGTGCAAATTGACTTTAAAAAACGTGATTTTAACTGTTGTGAGCCCAGCTGCCAGTCAAACGCTGTTATTTTAATGAACTTTTATAACAGTGTCGACTATCATTGCGAGTAAATTGAAGAACTTTTGTGAAAATGTGCCCGTGCCGCTGACACTCCTAAATCCTGTTTAGTTGTTAACCTACACCTTTTCTTGATATTTGACTTCTGGATTATCACATGTTCGCAGAAAGTTCATTTACAATTCTGTCGACATCGCACATAACTCCGCATCCTCGCTCTCTAACTTGAAAGCCTCCCAATCGAAATCACATTACCTTGCATTAATAACGAAAAAAAGTTCTTGAAATGTATGATCATTGTGTAATCCGAAATATGGATTTTACAGGTACTCACGACTAAGTCATCGAGTCAGTCCTAATTGCATTTTAAGAGGTATCTATTTTTACAATTAAGCGTCTATGCAGATCTTAATTTTGTCCGGAACAGAAGTTAATGTTAAAACTTGTTACAAATCGACTTGGTAACCCCAGGCTGGAATTACATTTCAAAGACAAAGGTACTGCACGTAATAGTAAGATGGATCAAATCTAATATCCGTGGCTCAAATGTGCTCATTAATACTGGTCAATTGGCCGGATAGGCTAATAAAGCTGAAAATTGTACCCTTTAGGGAAATGTGACATTTGCTACTCGAGGGTAATATTTCGGAGTATAATCGGACCATTTGAATTGTTACTGATCAATCTAGGTTAGATATGACAAACTTGTAAGCTGCAGGGTTATGAATGGTCTTGATTAATTTGATGCATTTAATTATGTCAACGTGACCACTGAACAAGTAGGGGAGCAAAACTATCTGACCGGAATACTGTAATCACACCATTTTCCTGTAAGGTAGTTCTGTTCAAAATATCACGCCCTCTCATATTACCGAAATTGCACCTCCTGCTAGCCTTTGGTATAGTACGCAATTCCCCAACTTATCTTTGTGTCATTATTTACTATCATTTTCCTCTCATCAAAAGTGAGATCATGACAATGGTAAACTGAAACCTGTTCTTTCTTTCTATTTCATTATTTTTGGAGGACCAAGAAAACAATCAACGTATTTTTCTTTTTCACCTTAGTTAATGTTCTGAGCTAGTGTTTCAGATTATTTATCTATTTAATCTGAGCTAGCGTAAACCGATGGTCGTTTTACTGATCTGCATTTTTGTTTTCCCCTTGTTATTTGATAATCATTTAGAATTTGAGGGTTGCATCTCTGAGGTCAAGGCCGGCCTGTCAAACATCTGAGTTGACGCAGGATAAAGCCAACCTAATTTGCTAACAATAACGTTGTGTATATTTTTCTACCATAACCCCAATTATTTCCTCAGCTTTTGTCCAAATTAACGAAATGGAGATTAAAGTGTGACCGTTAGGAATGTCAATCACTTTTCGAGAGTGTATAGAAATAAGCAACAGATTTAAAAGAATTAACGAAATGGCAAGGTTAAGTGGCCGGTAGCTGACTGTCAATCATGTTTACGAGAGCTTATAAATCAACAACAATTCCCATTTTACCGGTTACTCACGTGGGTACACCTGGTCACCATGGTAATTAGTGATTTTTGGAGCCAATTAGCGTCATCGGCCAGAATCGCGTGTAGACGTTGAGCCTGGCTATGCTTAAATGTTTTAGAACTCAATTTCTATGGGTTATTGGAATGGATTATATGATATTAATTAGCCAATAATAAATGTTGTGAATTTGCTTGTAGTGCCAGTTGTTTAAGGTGACCGAAAAACAACCGATTTTCATTTCGCCTTCTGGAAATAACGCCCTGATAAATAAGATATCACTGGATGTCATCTCAAAAGGAAAGAACTAATATCACATTGTTATATTATAATTTAAAATGGATACTATGTTGAAGTTTTGTATCAAAGAGCTTGACTTTTGTTGTTCGTCCAATCGACAAAAATGCTTATCGAGCCAGACTATCAAACAATGGCGTGTGTTCACAAAATGTGAGGTAGATATATCTAGAGTAATCCTGTTGTATACAAATACTCAAATACATCTTATTCGGTCATTTTTTTCCATTTAAAAATTTGTCTAAAAGTGCATGTGTGTAATTGCTAGGCGAAACCAGGAAAAATACTTTAGGGTTAGTTTCAGCACAATGATATTTGTACTTTGTACCTTGCATGTTTTGGCGCAAATTTTGAAAGCATACTGCCGGTGTGGAATACCTTTGATTTTGATCAGAAAGCAATATGCTTTTGTCAGGTGGAAAATTTACGGCTCAGATGTGTGTCACTAAATTTTTTATGTTTAGTATTCAGATTGTCTACCAATGAAATTAACCAAATATTTTTTCAGAGCAAAGTGTTTCACTCCAAAAATTGCCCGCTGGTATTGATATTTCGCAGTAACGTGTTGCCTCGTTGCATTAAATGTCAACGAACTTGGTTTCAGATACATACAGATTAGTACTAACTGAATGGAGTTATTGCATCTGAATTGTTGTTAGTTTTCTTGAGTTTTTAAAGCCAGTTGAAGTTTGAGCTGTGTCTTACTGGTCTAAGTAAACTAAAAAGTCGAACTGGAATAATGTATTTAATCAATAAGCAAAAGCCACAAAGCCAGGAGAAGGAAAATATTAAATCAACAAGATGCGCTGGTTGCAAAATTCAAGGATACAAAGCTGGACTTTGAAAATCGATTTGTCGGATTGTTTGATTTCTTTTAATCTCCAGCAACTCAATAGCTTTGGTTGCTTCAACCTAACCATACAATTTGTAATAACAAGACCGCTTTGCTTGATGAACTCTAATTTATTCACGTGAAAAAAACTGAAATCTACTATGTAATATATTGAGTGCTGTCAACATGAGTTGTTTTTAAGGTGGGGGTCTGCCATAAAAATCAAAATCTACATTTCAGGACAATATCTTGGTTTTATGTTGGAATATGGTAACATGTTGGGCAACATTTAAGAAAATATAAAGTTCAAGGTCAAAGGTCACCTCATTTGCATAATAATGGTTGATTTATCTTGAATTTTGATACCTTAATTCCCCAATGTTTTTCATATATAAGACACGCTTATTCAACAGATCTTTCTAGCTGGAATTGTAGTATAACGTATGTCACAGGTCGTAACAGAGCACTTTTTCCAGATTTTTTTCGTGTAAAAAAAAGTTATTTCCCGCCAAATTTCAATTTTGCCCATTTTCGACCAAAATTATCTCAAATTGAAAATAAAAATGAAGAATATTTCATTAATGATTAACAAATTGCAAAAAAGGGCTCTGTTACGACCTTTAGAATGATGTTGTGCACATATCACCGAAAATTCTAACTTTCTATCATATTTCGTTACCGAGAAAAACGTCGGGGAAGTTATGAAAAAGGGTATTTCGAGAAATCTCTTTTTAAGTCTAGAAACACCTAATTTGCATATTATGCAAATTATTTTACGCACCAAACGAGTTTGAGTACTCGATATGAGTACATGAATTTTAGAAAATATTGACGGTGGTTGCAGGTTTACACATGTTCATTTCGGAAGTTATGCAATTTTGAAGGGGAAATTGTTAAAAATAGAAGGGTGAAAAACAATAAAAAACAAAAGAAATTGAGACATTACATTTCCTTTGTTTGTTATTGTTTTGAGACTGACATTTGCAAAAATTGCCGAACTAAAATTGGCGATAACTTTGGAACCCCATATTCGTTTTGAATGGGACAAAAAGCATATTAAAGAGAAAACCCTGCTCTTTAAGGAGAATATAACTTCTAAAATGAGTTCTATCCCACTTGATATCGACTTAACTGCTCAATATCAAGCAACATGTCTGCATCGTATATATACCCTCTAAGCTTAGTATTTACAATCCATGGTGTCAGACCTGACTTAAATGATTGTGTTAAAAAAATATTGGTTTCTCGTATAAAGTATTAGTTGAATTCACACGCGCAGACCATTCCAAATAATGCGATTTTGTACTGTTTTTTTCTTTCAGAAACGCGTACATCTTAATTAACGAGAACAAGTTTTTTGTACCCTCAAAGTACGATACGTTTGACATTAAAATTGATCTTAAATATAAATTCCTTATGTTATAATTTGTCAAGTTCGAAAGCCGTTCAGAAAGTTTAGCTGCTATCATGTATAAAATTAGGGCCATGAAAATCAAGTATACTTCAAGAAACCCAAAATTCGCAAATAAAATCGCTTTCAATGAAGAAACCAGTCATGTTTTTGCACACGCATGTCTGCGTTGGTCTTTAACATCTATAGTGGGCGTTGGAATTGGTAGAAGAAATTCATATTGCATTTATATGCAAATCGTCACTGTTTTGAAAAAAATAAGGCCAGATAATCGTGTTTTGTCTCCTCGAATCCGCACCTAAGTGAACTCAATTGGGTCTTTTTTTTCACCCCCATTCAACAACCCCTGCTATTCAAATGGCTCATTTTAACTTTGTTAATATGTCCAAGAATTGGCAAGTTTTGACAGATTTAAGAAACGTCTCAATACCCGGCAACCATTGAGGACATTCACCAAAACACATCCCATTTCAATGCTTTGGGGTTATAACCTCTTATTTTAATGAACGAACCCCACACCTGCAACACCTCCTATAACTCTATACCGTTTTCAAACTTTTATATTCCAAATATTCTACCACACCGGTAGGTAGCAATTAATCGCCGGCAACGTTTGGGTAAAGTTTTTTTACCCAAGTGATTATTTGTTGGGTTAATTATAAATTGTTACATCAAGACAAACAAATAAAATACAAGACGTAAACAAAGAATAAGCACAAAAGTAGATATACATTAGTTATGATATAGTAACATACCGTAGTTATTTAGTGTATCTCTGTTTTTCTTTTGTTGTCAAAGATAACGTCATATCTAAAGACCCCAAAAAGTAACGCAGAATGTTTAAATACCCCCAAGATTAAAACCATTGGGTCTTTGCCACGAAAACATAATTTATTCATCGTTCGTTTTCTTCCGTAAAATTTTATATCCTTCATTGCTCCAATTGTCGATCAATAATTGCCAAACACAATGCTCTTATAAGAAAATCTCTCTCCTTTTAAAGTTTCAAGTAAAAGGTATAGCCATAATTGATTGCCATTCATTGAAAGTACTCGCATTCTGCCCGATGAGTGTGTATGTCATTTGAATGAACCTGATGCGTGGCTGTGTATTGTAACCTTGTAATACAAGTCTTCAGGTTTTGCAACTTTGAAATGTGACACATTTTCGTAAAATGGACATTGCATTGTGTTGGCGATATTGATCACAATGGATAGAGAAAGTTTTCAAATTGCAGAACAAAACAGACTATTGATATCTTTTATGTTTTTGTGGCATAGACAAATGGTTTGTACCTTAGGAGATACTTAGACATGCTGCGTTACTTTTTTGGGGGTGTTTAGTTGTAAAACACAAGAACATAATAAACTTTCCTCTGTTCCGAAAGTAAACACCCAACGGCGTTTACATTTTACCTGACCACATTATAGGCTACACTCTGAAAACTTCGCCGTTGAAGTATGTTAATTTCGTTCACTGATCCGCTATATCCTTCAGTCCTTGAAAACGTATGGACTTATTACATCAATGTTTGTTAGTTATGAATGCGGGCCGGGGACTCAAGGCTACAAACTAATTATGAGACCCTATATATCGTGGCGTGTGTAAGACCATCTCCCGGATCGGGGCTTCTTCAACCAGGGTGGCATGCCGTAACAGTCCAAAATTTCGAAGGGTTGACTCTATGCATATGGAAAACGCCACGAGTTTATTATAAACCACCAATGCAGTCAAATATGGTAACGAGTATAAGGTTAAACCTTCAGATTTGCCATAAAAATGTCGGCTTATGATAAACTGTTTGAAAGATGTTAGAAGGAATAAGTTCGAAATATTACACTTGTCAAACTGTAGCGATCAAAGGCCAAGAGAGAAACGGATACCGAACGATGCAGTAAATCCTTGACACTTAATTCCGATTTTGACGCGTAAAGTAGCCTCATATAGAATGGTTTTTTTGCTACACCTATTCTTACGATTGCACAAGTGGGGAAATTTGCAGCTTTTTACAACATGTAATCCAAAATTTCCAATTATTCAACAACCCGTCTGTTTCGCAAATATTCTGACGTCTCGCACGTCATTTAATGATCAGCCCTAAATCGGCGAAATGTCCCTACACAGTTTTCTAAGTTCGCTATGCATTAACATTTTCGGATAAATAGATTCACTTGTCCATGTTTCTTGCCAACGACAAATGAAGAAACAGCACGGCAAGAAGTTCAACCAAAGCAGGATTTAAAAAAATAAAAGTGTTATCGGTCAATGTTTCGAAGCAGACAGATCATGTATTTTCAATGTTTGAATGCTTACCACGTTCCTACTGAGGTTCATTGATGGCCCCACTTTCAAAACATCATCTCGTTTGTGAAGGGGACTGCTTCGTCAATATACTGTTTATGTCTAATCACCTGCACCGCTGCGAAAATGTCAAATCTATCACGTTCTTGCAGAGTGACAACGATCACGTAATGTAGTTATTCATGTGGTTCACTTCTCGGAACTCTTCGCCATTATTTTGTTGTAGTGTCCTTTAACAGTCGCAGTGTTTCTGGCTGTAGTGTCCTTTAACAGTGCGCAGTGTTTCATTTAGTGGGGATTTCAATTCCGCTGTCTCTGCTGAAGCCGATGAGACATATCGTCGGCCGCATCATATATTGACTTATTTGACATATTTCGACTTTTTGAAGAAATTTGGCATATTCGTTTTGAAACTATGCCATAATGAAACGCCACGAGGTTTTTACAACCAATGCAAGTCAATATGGTACGGGTTAAAGGTTAAACCTTCAGGATTTGCATCACATGTCGCTTTTGATAAAATGTTTGAAATATGATTAGAAGGGAACTAAAGTTCGAAATATTACTTGTCAAACGTAGCGACAAATGCCAAAGAGAAAAACCGGATACGGAACGATGCCAGTAAATACTCTGAAAACTTATTCCGATTTTGACGCCGAAAGTAGCCATCAATGATAGAATGTTTTATTTGCTATAACCCTATTCTTACTATGCACATGTGGGAATTTATGCAGCTTTTTACAACATTAAAATACAAATTTCCAATTATTCAAAACCCGTCTGTGTCTCAAATATTCTGACGTCTCCGCAACGTCATTTAATGAGGAGCCCTAAATCGGCGAAATGTCCTACACAGTTGTCTATTTCGCTATGCATTAAACATTTCGGATAAATAGATCAATTGTCCATGTTTCTTGCCAACGACAAATGAAGAAAAAAGCACAAAAGTTCCCACCAAAAGCAGGAATTTAAAAAAAAAAGGTTATCGGTCAATGTTTTCGAAGCAGACAGATACTGTTTTTTCATGTTTGATGCGTAACCACGTTTCCTACTGAGGTTCATTTTGATGGCCCAACTTTCAAAACATCACTCGTTGTGAGAGGGACTGCCTTCGTCAATACTGTGGTCTACACCTTGCACCGCTGCGAAAATGTCAAATCTATCACGTGACATTGCGAGTGACCAAGATCACGTAATGTAGTTTTCATGTGGTTTCCACTTCTCGAACTCTTCTCCATTATTTTGGTTGTAGTGTCCTTTAACAGTCGCAGTGTTCGGGCTGTAGTGTCCTTTAACAGTCGCAGGTTTCGAAAAAAATTTAGTGTGGTTTCAATTCCCTGTCTCTGCGGAAGCCGATGAGACATTCGTCGGCCGCATCATATATGACGTATTTGACATTTTCGACTTTTTGAAGAAATTTTGATATTCGTTTGTTTTTTTTTTTGTACTAATTTCTGACATTTCACCAAATTAAAACCTCAAAGTGGCTTCATGAGTAAAATCTAATTACTAATTTGAGACTATATTTACAAAACGTTTATATTGTCAGCATCACAAACGACGTATTTGTCGAAAATCTAATCTGCACAGGCCTATGGCATCGTATCTGCATTTTGACGTATTTGGGCGACGTATTTTTGCAGTTTCCGGTAAATTGGTATATTTGTCGTTTCACATAGTGACGTATTTGTGAAAACGCGTCACATAACGACTATTGTCATCGTATTTGTTTATTTACACTTTGAAGTGCTATTTTGTCGTTTTCACATAGTGACGTATTTTATTTAACATCTTGTCGCATATCTAAATATTGGAAGCTGTTTCATTAAATATATTTGAAATTTTAACTTATTTCGGCGGCGATTTTAAACAAGGTCGTAATTGAAATATATGTTTTAAATTAACATTATGGGGCAAATTAAAAATCCGCAAAATCTTCAAATCCGTTTTTTCTCGAAATGCGTAATTTGCAAGACTTCAGTATGTGACTCGGCCCGACGATATTAGTGTCATTGTTGTGGTGCCTTGGGGCGGTTCTAGTTGTGAAGTAGTTACCTATCACACACACCTTCTTCATAGCACATCTATTCGCTTGCCATACTCCTCGTTATGCCCAAAAGTTTGTTTGGTTGCCCAGTTAGTCCAAAAAATGCCCTGTGACCAACGTTCGAAATAGATTACACCATGCGACTTTTCTAGCAGAGCCAGATGTTTCCTCTCTTCAAAACTTGTAAATTTTCCAATCATCCTGTTCTAAGTAAAGTTTTATGTGAACGAAATGTCCGTGAATTTTGGGAGGGCTTTTTGGGGGGGGGGAACCGGTGTATTTATAAACGTAACCAGGTTAGCTCCAGCATCGTAAGTTCCAAATGAAGAAAGAAAATCAATAATGTACTATCTTAAATGTTTCGTATTGACGCATATGGTCCAGCATGCGTATATTATGTGAATTTTCGCGTCGATCATCAGCCACATAACGCTTGCCACGGGCCTCAAATTATTCGTGTATGAGTCGCTCGCGGAGGTCGTAGTAAACAAAACGATTCACTTGTTCTTTATTACGGAGGTGGTGAGGGAGGTTCCACGACAACAACGGAATAGTTTCATATTAGTTTAACCGAAATTCCAAATTTTGGCGGTGATTTTATGTAAAATAACTATGCGGACACCATTTTTGTAAGCAAATATTTATCTCACTCAAGTATTAAAGATTACAGTAAATAAAATTGGATATTACTAAGTAGGAACCCGAAATATTTCCAGTATTCCACTATATACATCGAAATATCGGGTTCAACCCCTATAATGAATTAATTGCTTACACTTTAGGCGATTCCTCCAATCAATCGATATGGTTTTTTATTAGTGGCATGGCGTCAGTTTATCCGTGTTTCAAAAAGGGTAATAAAATCCGTAACTCAATGCCTGGGATCAAACAGCCGTGGCCAACACTAACCAAGTTATGGTAAATATATTTTTAGAGGGGTGGGCCTATTATGCATGATTCTAGCCAGAATCTTTACTATGCGAAACTCAATTCAACGCACGCGAGGATCAAAGTAAATGATACACCCGAGAAAGTAACTTGATAATATTATATAGAAGCTCGGAGAAACTGGCGAGCAACAGATTAAATAAAGACGAAAATCACACGGTCTCGAACCCGGCCTCTCTCGCTATCTAGGCTTGAGAACCACCACCAGACCAAACAAGAGGACGTGCCTATGCGGATACACGATAAACGAGGCCAAGTTTTCAGTTTCATTTCAGACTCAATCGTCGTAATTATATTGGGCGGCAAGTTATTGTTAAGTATGTACAGCTCGTTTAAAGAACTTCATTCTTGCACTTGTAAAAATATGCGTTTAGAAAGGTGTGACCGACGTGGCCTTAAGTAGAGAAGCTGTTGAAGCATATTGCAATTACTAACACCGCAAATGTTTAACTAAATTTCGTTTGATTAGAGAAAAAGTTAATCTGTTAATGGGATTGAGGTGTGGCCTGTTTATTTAAATTGGGAACCAAATTGGCGTTTAGTCATGTTAGTTGAATCTCAATACCAAATCACAGTAGAAGCATATGCCACCGAGAGGGGCATTCACTTCAGTTTTTAACAAGGATACTTCTGAAATGTAGGTTTCTCAAGAGAGAACTAAACACAATCATCATTATCAACTGCAATACAAATGCACTATAGAAGAATCTCTAAAGGTCAAATTGATTTCAGAAAGAAAACTTTCTCTTACAGCGTTTACTCTGAATGCGTAGAAAATGGAGTATTTCGCGAATAACGAATTTCTATACCGATTGTATCAACTTCATCTACGAATACTGAATCTTTCTTTAGCGTGACAGCTTAATAAATTTTGCTTCCAAAAATAAATAAAAAATATAAATAAGGTTTTAATTGAATACAAACCGTTCGTGTGCGGTTTCAGGCTTGCAGAGAGAGACACGAACAACTCTATTAATTGGAATCATCCTGAACACGCAGGGAATCCATGTTGTTGAAACCCATATTAATCGATAGATTGGTTTTGAAACTCAACTTCCTTTACAAGTTGCGTCTTTTTTTATTTCATTGAGCTCAACAATTGCTAGGTATTAAAGTTCCTTCAGGGTTTTAATCTCTCCATCAATTACCCTAGGCGTGGAGAATTAACCTGCAATTTCATAGAAAGAGATGCATCATCGTTTTCTATAAGGTTATCACAATTGCTATATAAAGGGAATTACATATGGGCACTTCAGATCTGATGGCGTTCTCGAGTTTTCAAACACCTTCTCATCTTTATTCCGTTTCCTCTATCTGAGATTCTGCTGCTCCTGGTGTGATAATTGATCCATTTTTAAGGAAAATTGTAATTGGCATGTTGGTTTAATAGGTCGCTTTATGGTTATTCGCTGTTTGGTCTACAAAGGGTTCAATAATATACGAAGTATGGACATCCAGCCACTTCAGGTAAATGTTTATGTACTCGAGTCATTCCTCTTTACATTAAAAGACAGTTATATGAATATTTATTTCAAGATTTTAACACCTTTTTAACAAGATAGGTCAACAGCTATATTTACCTTGGGAAGACAGTGATGCGTGATGGTGACTTACTGCCCGAGATCAGAAGGAGAATTGGACTAGGCTGGGCAACATTTGCAAAAATGGAAAACATGAAAAATAAGAAGACAAGTATGGAGTTAAAGAGAAAGGTGTTCAATGAATACATTCTTCCTGTTATGACATACGGCAGTGAAACGTGGGCTTTGAATAACACCACGATGGAGATGCTTGCAGTTGCACAGAGGAAGATGGAGCGAATCATGCTTGGCATCAGACTTCAAGATAAAAAGAGAAATTGCTGGATCCGATCACAGACACGAGTTACTGATATTATAGACTGCATTAGGAGTGCCAAACATAGATTGGCAGGCCACATTGCTAGACTGCAGAATAGCAGGTGACCATCAGAGTGACAGAGTGGACCCCCAGAGAATGGACCAGAAAGCCAGCACGTCCAAAAACCAGATGGAGAGACGAAATGACAAAACAACTTGGTCCAATTTGGACAAGAATGGCTAAAGATAGAGATTTGTGGAAACATTCTAGGGAGGGGTTCCTCTATCGTGAGTGATTTAAGCCCTGGATATGGATATGGAACAAGATTGTGTATTGACGCTCGCTTACAAAAATGACATTTATAAACATTTTACATGTTGGCCTTAACCACAACCTCGTCCCCCGACTTTATCTCAAAAAGTTGAGATTTTAATATCATCTGAACCGTTAGCCTTAGTAATTCATGTGTATCAAATTTTATGTGCAAATTCGGTCGTAACTGTAAGAAATTCGCAAATTTTGTATTTTCTGTCCGTAAGGCATAAAAAATATGTTTGTTTGGCGTAACAGAGAAAAAATATCAGGGTCGGTCAAATGTTTTTTATTTTTTTTAATTTTTTTTAAAGATCTTCTCAATGTTTTACTCTAAAAGGAATACAAGATATACTATTTAAAGTTTTTTTCAATGACATAGCAACGATTTTTTTTATTTTACTTGTTGTAGTTGCTTTGTTGTTTTGTTTTGTTATTTTTTCGTCTTTGTGTTGGTAAAAAAAAAACATTTTTTTTAATTGTGGATGAAAATAATGGGTCGGTTGGCAGAATATTTTTTATTTTGTGCTAATTGCATAAAAACTTTTGAGTCGGCAGGGTTTTTTAGAGTCGGTCGGGTTACGCCAAACAAACAATTCCTTTATGCCTAAACGGCTTATTGATATAACAATAATACACATTGAGCTCTCCCCATACAAACACAAGGAATTCAATCTGACACATTTTTGCTTTAATTACACCATGCCTTCAAACAAAATAAGTTCTAAGAGGTTGCAAGTTCTCCTGACAGAATGAAAACACAGGCATTCCAGACATAGATTTCTGACGTAGTCCTATTAAAACAAAGTATTTTCTTTTTTACTCACTAGCAAGTTTTTATCAATCCAAGCACTGCTCTGAATGCCGATAAAGTCAAAAGAACTTTTTACGCAAACGTCGTGATGTTCTCCGCAGACAAGAGCGTGATCAAATATTGTGCTAAGGTCCTCCCGTCCAAAAAAAAAAAAAAAAAAAAGAAACGTGGGCTTTGAATAACACCACGATGGAGATGCTTGCAGTTGCACAGAGGAAGATGGAGCGAATCATGCTTGGCATCAGACTTCAAGATAAAAAGAGAAATTGCTGGATCCGATCACAGACACGAGTTACTGATATTATAGACTGCATTAGGAGTGCCAAACATAGATTGGCAGGCCACATTGCTAGACTGCAGAATAGCAGGTGACCATCAGAGTGACAGAGTGGACCCCCAGAGAATGGACCAGAAAGCCAGCACGTCCAAAAACCAGATGGAGAGACGAAATGACAAAACAACTTGGTCCAATTTGGACAAGAATGGCTAAAGATAGAGATTTGTGGAAACATTCTAGGGAGGGGTTCCTCTATCGTGAGTGATTTAAGCCCTGGATATGGATATGGAACAAGATTGTGTATTGACGCTCGCTTACAAAAATGACATTTATAAACATTTTACATGTTGGCCTTAACCACAACCTCGTCCCCCGACTTTATCTCAAAAAGTTGAGATTTTAATATCATCTGAACCGTTAGCCTTAGTAATTCATGTGTATCAAATTTTATGTGCAAATTCGGTCGTAACTGTAAGAAATTCGCAAATTTTGTATTTTCTGTCCGTAAGGCATAACAAAATATGTTTGTTTGGCGTAACAGAGTAAAAATATCAGGGTCGGTCGGTCAGTCAAATGTTTTTTATTTTTTTTAAATTTTTTTAAAGATCTTCTCTCCGCAGACAAGAGCGTGAACAAATATTGTGCTCAGGTCCTCCCGTCCATCACCAATACAATTGATTCGTAGTCAAGAGGTTGAACGGAAATTAACACCTCACGATCTCCTTTTTTCATATAGCCATAAAAACAGATGTAGCATGTAGCCTTGTGGGTTGATTTCGGTCCACGTGGTGAAAAAAGGCTTTTTGGCGTATATCTCGAGTCACAGCACTTTGGCGAAGAAGACAGGTACTGTCTCGCCACGGGCCTTTTGTGCAAAAAAAGATATTTTAAAAATTGTGCTGTATGTCATGGCAAATAGCGCTACAGATCTGATCACTTCCCAACGCTAAATGGTACTAACTATAAGATTCCAGCCAGTGTTGTAAATGTTTTGCTCTAGAAACGTCATGCCAATTGAATTTCGTGCAAGGGCGTCCTCGTAGCCGTATTTACGCTACATTTACCTGGACGTAGATAGTGATCGATTGATTTCTATCCTTACACCTACTCCTACCACTACTCCATAACCCTAACCCTAACACCAACCCTACCCTAACCCTATCCAGAACCCCAACCCTAACCCTAACCAGAACGCTAATCTTAAACTTAAAGAGACACTGGCACATTTGAAAAATATTATGCCTTCACGATTTTTAAAAATTGATATTTTTGCATGGTTGTAAAACTTTTATATACATCAGCCCTAAATTGTTTATGTTATTTATATGTGTAAAATATATCTCTATTCTTCCAGTGTCCTAGACTATCATTCTATCATTTGCGAGTAATTTGAAGAAATTTTGTGAAAATGTGCCAGTGCCGCTGACAATCCTAAATCCTGTTTAGTTGTTAACAAACATCTCTCCTTTACATTTGACTTCTAGATTGGCACATTTTCGCAAGAAAGTTCATTTACAGATTCTGTCGACATCGCAACATAACTCCACATCCTCGTCGCTCTAAACTCGAAAAGCATCTCAATCAAATCTACATTAACTTGTTCAAATGTACCCATTAATAAAGAAAAAAGTTCTTGAAATGTAGAATCATTCTGTGCAATCGAAATTTGAAGTTTACAGGTACTCACGACTAAGTCATTGAGTCAGCCTAATTGCATCTTAAGAGGTATCTATTTTTACAATTAATGCGCCTATAGATGCAGATCTTAATTTTGTCCGGAACATGAAGTTAGCTTTTAAAACTTGTTAAAGATCGACCTGGTAACCCCAGGCTAGAAAAGTTACATTTCAAAGACAAAAGGTAAGCGACGTAATATAAGAGTGGAATCAAAATCTAATATCCGAGGCTCAAAGGTGCTCATTAATGACTGAGTCAATTGCCGATAGGCGTATAAGAGATGAAAACTTGTACCCTTTAGGGAAATGTGACATTTGCCACTCGAAGGTAATATTTCGGAGTATATCTGACACTTTTGAATTGTTGCTGATCAATCTATTGTTAGATATGACAGAACTTGTAGCTGCAGGGTTAGGAATGGTATTGATTAAGTTGATACATTTAATTATGTCAAACGTGACAACGGAACAAGTAGGGGAGAAAACTATTCTGACGGAATACTGTAAGTCACAGCCATTTTACCTGTAAGGTAGTTCGTGTATCAAAATATCACGCCCGCTCATATTACAGAAATGGCACCACTGAGAGCCTTTTTTGGATAGTACGTAATTCCCACAACTTATCCCGAGTGTCATTCTTTGCTATCATTTTCCATCTCGTCAAAAGTGAGATTCATGAAAATAATAAACTCAAACGTTGTTCTTCCTTTCTATGTCATTATTTTTGGAGGATGCAAGAAAACAATCAACGATATTTTTGTTGTTCCCCGGAGTTAATGTTCTGAGCTAGTGTTTCAGATTATTTATTTATTTGTAATCTGAGCCTAGCATAAACCGATATGAGTTTTACTACGTCTGCAGTTTTTTTTTTCCCTTGTTATTTGATAATCCAGTTAGAATTTGAGGGTTGCATCTCTGAGGTCAAGGCCGGCCTGTCAAACCATCTGAGTTGACGCAGGATAAAGCCAACCTAATTTGCTAACAATAACGTTATGTAGTATTTTCTACCATAACCAAATTATTCCTAGCCTTTATGTTAAGAATTAACGAAATGGGAAGATTAAAGTTGACCGTTAGCTGAATGTCAATCAAGTTACGAGAGCTATAGAAATAAGCAACAGATTTAAAAGAATTAAAGAAATGGCAAGGTTAAAGTTTGGCCGTTAACTGAATGTCAATCATGTTTACGAGAGCTATAGAAATAAACATCAGATTCCCATTTTACCGGTTACTCACGTGGGTACACCTGGTCACCATGGGAATTAAGTGATTTTTGTAGCCAATTAGCAGCATCGCAAGAATAGCGGTAGGGTTGAAGAGGGCTACAGCTTAAATGTTTAGAAGCTGCATTTCTATTGGTTATTGGAATGATATTATTAGCCAATAAGAAATGTTGTGCGAATTTTTTGTAGTGCTGTTACGTGACCGAAAAAACAACCGATTTCAAGGTTTCGCCTTCTGGAAATAACGCCCTGATAAACAAATAAGATATCACTGGATGTCATCTCAAAAGGAACAACATTGTTAACATTGTCAAATTAGAATTTAAAGTGGATACTATGTTGAAGATTTGTATCAAAGAGCTTGGGTTTTTTGTTCGCCCAATCGAAAAATGCTCATCGAACCAGGCTATCAAACAATGGAATGTGTTCAAAAATGTGAGGTAAAGATATCTAGAGTAATCCTGTTGTATAAAAATACTCAAATACAACAAAAATACATCTTATACAGTCATTTTTTCCATTTGAAAATTAATCTCAATGTATTTTTTGTAATTGCTAGGCGAAACCAGGAAAAAATACTTTAGGGTTAAATTCAGCACAATCATATTACCTTGCATGTTTTGGCGCAAATTTTGAAAGCACACTGCCGGTGTGGAATACCTTTAATTTTGATCAGAAATCAATATCCTTTTGTCAGGTGGAAAATTGATTAAGATTGAGATGTCAATGTATGAAACTAACACTAAAGTATATTTTTTGCCGCTTTTGCAAAGAAATTTTACAAAATACATATTTCTGAATTGTTTTCAAATATTAGAAAATTACAAGGGCAGCACGAGATTTTGTATGTTATCTTGTCTAAATAAAACAAATGTTTTAGATAATTGAATGCCTGTGAATGAATTGAGAAAAAAGTTTTATCTCTAATAAAGTGCTGTACAATGTTCTACTGTGCTAACATTTTAACATGCGGACCGTGTTATGCTTAATTTGTCACCCATTAGTATGTTCATCTTAGCACAATACAAAACGTATAATATTTTTGCCCGAAAGATACACCCAACATGAAATCCGACCTCGACGAAAGCAAAGACGAACAGGTATACAGACGGACAAAGGGTATCACCTAGACCTATTCATCCTACAATTACGCCGGTGATCTATTAGAGTCGGTACACGATATTGAAACCTAACCGAATTTGCTGTTGCTTAATAACATGTGACACGTGGTTTCGGTTTCGCAGTGCCTGTAATACAGAACATAGTTATGAAGTCACACGATCTGCCAAACTATGTTAACTTACCAACGAAAGAAAACCTCCATTTAAAAGTTGTCAACTTATTGGGGGTTATACTGTCTGTTACATGTTATGTTCAGAATATTAATGCATGTGAGAGGGTTTACGGTCCCAGGAAATGAGATGATAAGTCTACTCCAAATCTTTAACGGGACATTCCATTCCAATAAACAGGGCCAGAAAAAAGAATACACTATCAGTGACATCATTAGTGAAACTATTGATTTTCAGTCAGTGTCATGAATAGATTCACACCAGTCACCTGGAATTTTCTATTACTCTCTGAAAAATCAATGATACCACAAATGATATCATCACCAACCCAAATATTAAATGCTTTCTGGCCCCTCCTTGTAGACTTGACACAAACCACATCAATTCTATTTGCATTTCCTAGGACCTTTATTTCATGGCGGTCGGATAGTTTCGACAAGAATGAGCATATCTGGAATAAATATACTCATTGAGGGATAAGAAGCACATACAAATACACCGTTTAGGAAGCCCCCTTATTCACTTTGTGTTAATTATCTACGTTCCTATGTGCCTCGGCTAATGGATCATAATTTTCTGCTCAAACTTCTTTTTTGTTGCTGACTATATTCCTCATGCTGACTATAATCCTCATGCTGTTTTGTAACACTGGAAGTTTAAGAAATTCCAGGTAAGATTATTGTTATTGATTTATGCTATGTCAATGTTAATATTCGTAAGTAAAAAAAAATAGTAAACAACAACAGGAAAACAAAAAAAAAACATAAACCCACAAACAAATTAAAAACAATATTAAAATACTTTTTTAGACTTTTGATCATACTTCTGTTTTCATTTTCTGTTTGCAGGTCCCAGGATTTTCTTAATGTTCCATGTTATCCTGGAATTATGAGAAATATTTCTTATTCAACATGTTTATTAGAATCTCAAACTTTAACACTTAAGTGACCAAGGGGTTTTCACTCCCGTTGGTGCCCAAGTAGGGCGGGGGGGGGTCCATGGGACCCACCCCCCCTAAGGAACCACTTTCCCGAGGATTTTTTGTACGAAATTTATACCACATGTAAAGGGTCATAAGGAACCCCCCCCGGTCACTTAAGTGTTAATCTTTGGAAGTTATTCCGACTATCAGATTAGGTTTGTTAGTCCAACACCATCCCTACGTTTTATGATTATTTTTATTTGATGTGTTTCTATTATAACCGAGAGCAGTAGCAATGATTCATGTATTTCGTTTTCTCGGGTATGTAATGTTATACATACTGAATATTTAATAAGGAGAAACATTGTGTATATTCCCTGGGGTAAAACAAACATTACGCCATGTCCATGTTCAAAATATCAACCCCTAAGTTACGTCTCGTTATTATATCATTTCTGTGCGAAAATTGGTGTTTTAAATTTTCAAAACAAGCTATTAGCCTGGTTTTTCTCCTGAAGCATTAGAGATCGTATTCCCCATAGAGTGGTCACTCGCTTGTAGTGGGTTTCACTAATGGTTTATATCTACCGGGTAATGGTCATTACAAATATTACATGTGTTCTATTTGCTTAGGCTATATCAACTCTAGTTTCACCGATGCTCCTAAGGGATGTACTGCCATTTTGAGTGGAGTAATTGCAAATGTGCGTTTCTAACACGCTGGGGAAGCATTTTAAGGGGTAGGGAAGAAACGGATATGAATCCTAAGTAATGACCAATGGACAAGAATAAGTGTTATAAATAAAAATAGGTCACTTTTACCTGATTTTACGTTTCAACAAAGCGTCTAAATGGAAATTGTTTCGAACTTAAAAGTTTACGTGAAAAACCGTGAAGCTATAATGTTCTCCACTTTCTCCAATAAACAGCGAAAAAATATGTAAATATAGTTTTCATCTAGTGATACCGACGGTTTATATTTTGATGTTTGCTACAGCTTAAAAGATTTATCCTTATAGGAAGTATTTAAATTGTAATATTTTCAATTACCAAGGTCGACCATGACACACCGATATGATCGTAATTAACACTTAACTGCATATTAGGTTTACACTTCCGTTAGTGCATAAGGGGGGTCCTAGGGACCCCCCTAATATAACCACTTTCCTAATAGATTGTTTAGATGAAATCCACCACATGTTAGAAAGCTTCAAAGACATCAACAATAAAGAAATAAAAACTGAAGAAAGTTGTTCAGTAAGAAAATTAGGGGCAAAACATTGATTTTAATTTTGTGTCAAAATGTGCGAAAAAGACACTAATTTGTTTTTGTATTTTCTACGGCATGGTATTGCTTCACCTAGACTTGTGCTGATTGCTTTAATTGGTGAAGAATGACCTATATTTACCATATTAAAGCACAAACATAAATGTCTCATGCCATTTTATATTTTTATGGTTACTTGTATAATTTACCACAGGTTCCTACAGTAAACCGCTACATGATGTATATAAAATATCATTGCTCCAATGGCCTACTATACTTTGCAAGATTTTTAAAATTAATTAGTTACTTTGTTTATGTCACTAGGTGTATGCGTTATGAAAATCAGAATCACAGTAACTCTAATAAGATTTTTCATTTTTGTCATGGGCACTTCCGTTAGTGCATAAGGGGGGCTCCTAGGAACCCATGCTAATTAACGCAAAAACGACGCGATGGATTGATTTTGTTTGCACCAATGCAAGCGCAACTAAAAGTTAGACGAACACAAAAAAAAAATATAAACCAAATATATTGCAGCGTTAAAATTCGCCGGCTGAAAAACAACAAATGGGTCCCTAGGACCCCCGCCCCCTTTATGCAGTTAAGTGTTAAAGGGACATAAAATGATATACTGAATTTGCAATTTGTTTTCTGTAGAACACCTGACAAGAACATTGCGAAGGCTTACGTGACAACAGCATAATATTTTTTTACAAAAATAAATAAATATACAAATAGTATTATAGTAAAACGGAGTCTCAGGTAACCTTAAATAAATTTAACCATAACCAGGTTGCGATGACGGTTTTGTTCTAATTACAGAGGTAGTATTGCGTTAAGCATTACATGTCGGTTTTAAGCAATGCGCCGCAATCTACCCGTAATGGTGATCCACAACTCATGATTAAAGTATGGAAACGAGTTTTGCACAGCGAGATTTCGCCCACACCGAGCAGCTGCCGAGATTTCGCACCACTTGAAATACACAGGGATGCGGGAGCCGCACAGTTGAATGGTCGCCGAGTGAAACATCAGGAAGTTGCTTTTTACCTATATATACAATATGGCGGAAACAATGTATACACCTGCTGGTGCACATATTCCACACAGATGTTCTATTGTGTGACAAGGTGTATGCATTGTTTCCCGCCATATTGTATATGTCAAAAGCAACTTCCTGATGTTTCAATCGGCGACTCAGACCCCCTATCCATGTGTAGAGGTCAGCATTTCGCACACACGAAAAATCGTACAAACCAAGTTTTGTACAAACTCCTCGTGTTTTTATCTCGTCGTTTGTGTTGTATTTTTAAACAAAATCGTGTCATTTTATGTTAGCTGAGACGTGCCATAGTAGAACAGATAAAACTAAAACCGATTTATGAAAGATATCACATATTGCAAGCAGGAGAAACCCTACATTAACAGAAAAGTTGTAAAAAAACCGGTAAAACGCACAAAATGCCCTAGTTTTAAGAATGAACTTCTATGTTGAGACTGTTCAAAACAACTTGTCTTTTTTTAATAATTTTATCTGTTACAAGTTAATATATTCCATCTGATGTTGACGTTATTAGCAAAGAACGGAAACAACCTGAATTTACTAAGCGCATCCATTGAATTTTGTCAGTTGCCCTATTGACTTTCTCTCAGTTGTCTGACAGGCCTCTTTTAATGAGACAAACTGAGCGACTGTAGCAAACCGAATCACACTCCTTTTCTGTTACGAATAGGTAACATAAATTGAAAAAAATACACTTATTTAAAGTAACTTCTCCAGCGGCGTATCCAGCAGAGGTGAGAGAGTTTGGCACCCGGAAACATTTTGAAAGCAAAATAGGGAAGGAATTTATGAAAACTGTTTTAGGCCCGTCTAATGCTTTGACCGGGACTAATATATCTCTCTCTTAGCCGAAAAGGCTGCTTACGTTACGCCCATAACTCCCTTACGAATGTTCTTGGAGCAGATAAATACACAACAAACCTATTGATGCACGCTACTTTTTCAATATGTTCAGGATCTGGCATTTATTTTTCTAATTAAAACTTTTTTCTTCCTGAAGGGTTGTGGTTTTTATTTTAGTGGTTACTTCCTAAAAGGACCCCGCAAACAGACTTGCAAACACCCATGATCCGTGGATCTGTTAATATACATTGACTCTAGGGGAAGTTTGTCAATTTGTGACCCATTTCTGTTGTATATAGCTTTGCCGAAACTTTTACGCCAAAGCAACACCATACTTCTGTATATCCAAAATGGAACACCCAGGCCTAGATTTATCTAATAATTCAGGAACACTATTAAATAGGTTTATTCTGGCGTTCATCCAAGATTCTAAAAGAAAAATATTATTTGATCATTTTATAGTGGTTTAAATTCGCCATAAAAAAAACATCCTTCAAAAAAAAAACGGCATATTTAAGTTTGGTGACCATAATATCATGATAAAATTAGGAATATGGGAAAACCTTACAATTGGGTCCGTCAGATATTCACAGATAACAGCCAATACCCTGAGAACATCGTATACGGCTGTCCATCAAAAGAACTCCATTAGGCGAGCGGGTATGAGACAGGCTTTTTGACCTTATCCAAGTTATCATTATAACCTTCGATACACGCCTCAATTGCGTAAAGCAATGGGTCCAGTAGGTGCGTTTCTCTTCGTTTTCGCAAGTTATAGTAAGCCTATACGATTAAAATCTACAAAGTGCAAGTACATGATTTGAGTAGAAGAACTGAGGTAAATAAAGTCTTACGGTCGCAATTGAGGTATTAAAGGACCCAGGAAATGAGATGATAAACCTACTCCAAATCTTTACGGGACATTTCATTCCAATAAATAGGGCCAGAAAAAAAATACACTACCATTGACATCATTAGTGAAACTATTGATTTTCAGTCAGTGTCATGAATAGATTCACTCCAGTCACCTGGAATTTTCTATTACTCTCTGAAAATCAATAGTTTCACTAATGATGTCATCACCAAAGCAAATATTGAATGCTTTCTAGTCCCTCCTTGTAGACTTGACACAAACCACATCAATTCTATTTGCATTTCTCGGGATCTTTAAAACAATCTTTTTGTTTTGTTTTTATTATATTACAACGTTTTTTGTTGTATTGTATTGAATAACCAAATAATGGATAAACACACACACAAAGAAAACAAACACCGTTTAATCATATAGAACCCCATAACATAACAATAAGGTAACCATACAATTTGTACCAAATTAGGTAAATTGTTACACAATTTAGGTAACAAATTTAACTAATCACTATACGTTACTTATGCTTACATAACTTGGTACATTCAAATAACATTTTTCTGCGTATGTTCAAACATGTTTCTCTTTCACAGAGACACGAGAAATAAGGTTGACGGTCAGTATTGTCAACTCCGACCTTGTTGTAGAAAATTCCACAACAAAGTCGGAGTTTAATGTTGTTATTGCAGTCTGTTTTGCTCTTGATATGTGCTCCTAAAATGCCTTTTGGAATACATCCAACATGCTTGACCATTCATTATTCGTACAATGACCATTTTGTGCGTCTACTTCCCGTATATTAATGTTCGTTATTGAACCGGCGAAAGAAATACGAACGTCTTGAATTTATATTTATTCGCAAAAGATGCATTTTGAGGTTTAAACCAATTAAGAAAATGTTGTTGTTGCGGAGGAAGAGTGCTTTTTTTTCTAAGAATCGTGACACACTAAGGTATATGGAAAGGGGCTAGACATCTAACAAACATGCAAGAGTAGTAATATGTGTATTTCGATATGTTGTGCCATTTCCTGTACTTTTTATATTTCGAGTTGACAGGTTCTTAGCATGACCATTTTATTGCAAATGTGTTTGGATTACGTTTGCAACGTAATACCCCCACTTTGCAATACTTTTCTTATTCCTGTTATGTACGTGGAAAAAAGATTGTGACTTAAAAAAAAAATAAAACTGAAAATTTGAAGGTTCAATGAAAGGAACAAAAGTTGGGAAGCTAACTATAAGATACACTATTTTGTGTAGAGTACCGCTTGGGCACCTCGGTGTTAAAGGCTGACGCAGAGAGTTTGAATATATTTCGTTTGGGTTAGTAATTAATAATAGTCATTAGAATTGAAGCTAGTCACAAAAATGCTTATTTCCAAAGTTTTAACGAAATTTCAGGATCCAGAATTTTATAATATGAAGGACTTCAATTGAGCTTAGTTATTTCACCCAGTGATTAGCATATGGGCAAGCATTATGTAAATGCAAAATTTCGGGAAATCTCTGAGTCAGCCTTTAAGAAGGATGTCGCAATAATATATATATTTTCCCATCCAGTTGGAAAGTGTTTTTTCTTTCTTGTAATGTATTTCGTTAGTTGTTTCGTAATAACACACACACATCGGCGCAGTCTGAGTTAAGTCTGAAATGGTGTTTTATATAAATGTAGTGATTTGGGTTATTAGAACTGCATGCACCTCGGGTGCAAAGGCTGGGGTAGCACAGTCCAACGAAGATGAGAAATTTATGTTTAATAGAAACGGTATTGTTACGAACATTTTGGATGCATTTTTCCCGATGGTTAAAGGAAAAAGAGATATAAAATATGTTGTGTTTGTTTAGTTAATTTTAATCGAATTACATTTTGGGGGGATTTCATTGTGCAATCTCCAAACGGTTTTAAGCGAGTCCTAATATTTTGAGTTAAGCCATGTGGGAGGAAATAGCTTTTCTCTTAAGCTTTAAATCTGACCTTAAAATGGGACAATATTAACAACGGCAATAAAACCTTGTTGACAGTATTGTTGTTATGTTTGAAATAAGGTAAATTTGTGTGGCATGCTTTAACAACAAAGCTTTTCATTAGCAATCCCGGGGGCTGACAGCACTTCAAAACTTTCTGCCATGTGTCTCCGGAGAAAGACTAATTTAATAATCATTGAGTACCCTAGTATTATCAAAGCAATTTAGGCTATGTTATATTTTAATCGTTTTTTCTTCAACAACAGAACTATACACAAAATGTTAAAAAATATGGCGTACTTGTTCTTGTAGTCTAGATGTTCATTGCCCTGTTCAATAATAGAATATACGTTAAGTATATAGATTACTTATGGAAATATTTGTTTTTTAAACGGTAACACTGAAAATCAATTCACATCATGATAATCTAGCTCTATTTCTTGATGTGATATTATTAATATTTGTTACTTTACCTACCTCAAATTCATGATTTTTATTAAAAGAGCGTATAAGGATGTCAAGAGAAGAGTTAGGCAATTGGTTTAGTAGAAAAGAAAACCTGTAGGTTTTAGCAATCAACCAGTGTTTTCTTCGTTCAAATTAAAATAAAATGTTTCCAAATCGATGTCAGAAAAAAATCGTGGACGAAAGTATTTCGCGAGCCCCTTTAAAACCTTAAACATAGACCAACGGTAAAAACAACAATTGTCCCATTCACACTTTACTATATCACAAATCAAAATGTAAATAATATTCATTGATAGTATTTAATTGTTAGGAGTTACGCAAACCCTAGGAATATTTGTGAAATAACAAAACTTCGAAAAACCGTCAATCCATACGCTGCGTTGCAGGTTGAGCAAAAAGCACAAATTTGCACTTACTTCTGTGTCAATACGCGGGCTTGTTTGTGTCAATACGCAGGCGAGATTTTGTGTGCGCAATATTCAATGTCAAATTTACTTTTTGAAAGGTGTTTTTCCTTGTTGAGAAATTGAAGTTCACTGTCGAATATCACAAAACGCATTGGCGTGTCACACATGATTAGATTATGCTTTGCGATTGGTCAATCTTTTCTGTAAGGGGAATTACCGGGGGAATAACATGCCAAGGCAGCTTTTGAGACTAAACTACATTCAATCAAAAGTACCACAACAACAGATTGTACACGGCCATGTTATTAAGCAGTGATTTAAAGGGCCATAATGACAAAACAAATCAGACATAATGAAATAGACCCTTACTGAAATCACTAGCACAAATTTGAAAACATTTTGGGTGTTTATAGTTTGTAAAAAAGGGAAAAGGAAATAATATTATTTTCCTTGTAAGCTTCACTTCTCAGCCAAGGATGCTGACATTACTGACAGCATTTTATCAACCTTGAAAAGCATGCAGTCATCAGCTTACAGACTATTGTTATTGTATATGTGCTAATCCCGGCTAATCTACCTTCACTTGTCAGATCAATATCTTATTACAAGCCTGAGTATAATGTCTGAATCCCGGTCTGAATGCTTTTGAATTGTGTCACAAAACATGCTAGATACACTGTAAATTCTGGCAGGGATGTCAACACATTGATTTCCGTGGCAGGAATTACCACCGACTGCCATCACCTCTTGCTGTTTTACTGGGTTTTTTTTACAGAATGAAAACACCCTAATTGTTTTCAATTTGTGGAAGTGATTTCAGTAAGGGTCAATTTCATTATGTCTGAATATTTTTTTGGCCATTGTGGCCCTTAAATCATTTATTTTGTGAAGAAAGTAAGCGAACATGCCTTATTTAAAAGTACTATAAATGCATTAAAGTTTTAACAGTGTCCTTGTGGTAGGTTTATTGAGGCACTACACGATACCATCCTCGATCTGAACCCACCACTCAACCTATTATGATGAAGATTTCGTTTATTTTTCCTTATCGTATCTGCAAAATAACTTGGCCGATTTCTTTCCAATTATAAAACTGCAGCTAAAAAATTGGTTGGCTACAGACTAATACCGGAATTTTTTTTGTACAATAATATATGGGCACTTGTAATACTCACAATAATTATCACGCATATTAAAATGCTATGTCGGATTCAAATGGAAATTTAGAAGTTGACTGTTTTGCCTTGTCATTTCATTTCGAAACACAGTCAATTATACTTTATAATCGGATGGAGTCATTACTGTCTATACGGACATTTTATTACAACAGGTAAATTGAATGGAGATTTATATCCTTGAACACTGCCGGTTTTCTTCCTTTTCTGTCAAGTCTTCAGTTGGAAAAAAATAATTTATGGGAATTCTACAGACTTATCCTTCAATTTTAAGCAATTTTGGCATTTTGTGTCTATTTTGACTCGTTCGGGTGGATCACTGAATGTGTCTTTGAAGTAATGGACTGCAAGGAGAATAGAAATACACTTAAATGAAAAGCAGCTGAATTTTATCTTTCAGTTACTTTTTATTTGGCATTAGTCGGAGTCATGGTTCCAAAGTTATGGCAACTTTTTAAAAAGTCTTAAATCGATCATATTAAATATGCGTTTACACTGTTTTATAAAAATGCCAGTATTAAAATCACCATAATTTCACGGATTTCAAACAAATGGCCTACAATCAAATTTGGTAATATTAGTTTATGTTATCAAACCGTTTTAACAGAACGGTGTATTTGTGGGTTTCAAAAGCTACAAAATGTCCACTTAAAAACAATAGAAAATATAGCAAGTCTGTAAAATTACAAACATTTACTGCAGTGCGAAGATTACGTATTGGTTCCTCAAACTGTATTGAGCTAGAAAGAAGAACTTGCAGAATTGGTTTAAATAAAGTTAAAACTCCATAGGATAAGAAAACCGTCACTCAGGATCAACAAAATCAACAAATTAAAGATTTCTATCGGCAATATACCAAATAAGACATTACGTCTCCATCGGCCTGTTGCCATATCACATTACTTACGTGTTTTTAACAATAACGCAACGTTCCAACTAGCTAAACATCAGGGCTATTTTGGATAAGCACTTTGTACAAGATCTAAAAACCACTTTCGATCAATTGACATCAAACAGATCCTTGGTCAAAAGGTGGGATAAATAAATTTTGAACTTTCCATTTACCTGATTAATAATTAGAAAGCACTTGTAAATCACTATTATCATTTCCGGAATTGTAAAACAATTACTTCGCTGCAAGGATAACTGTTTGAGAATAGTACAGATATTGACCCAATATTTTCCTGAAACATGCAATGATTCGTTAATAATCTTCAAACATGCTTGGAAGGTTTTCATGACGGGATAATTTAATAGCTTGACTGTTTCGTCAGATTCAACGTCAATTTAGTATATTAATGTCGAGTCTTGACATTAATATGCTAAATTGCTTGACAACAATTTACGTAATTGGTTGCCATATTCTAAATTGGTTGACATTGACATAGAAACGGTTGGCTTAAACATGTTTAATCATTTTGGGACTGATAACGTTTTAATTTTATCTTATTATTATTTAAAGATATCATTTTTAGAAAATCAACCAATGTTCTATACATGCATCTCTTATGAAGTATTTTGATCAATATCGACAAAGCTATGACAAGGAACATTTGTATTCATCGTAATATACAACATCCATCAAACAAAATACAGCTGAAAGGTTGTGCACGTAAAGTTATGGTTGTACGATTCGTGTGTGTTGATCCGTGACTTAAGTGTTGACAAAACGCCCGATGTACTTCGATATAGTATAGAACTTTGTAACAGTTTAAAAATGAAAACGAGATGTTTAATAGTGTTACTCGTAAGGCACACACATTATTATATAGCTGATATTTTTCCACTTCCAAATCTATAGATAAGACTCTTCTCACATTACCTTTCCTGTACATTAAAAAAATGAATGCGTGAAAAATAAAATGTCGAAACTGATAGGTATCATCTAAGCTTTACAAGGAACAATCCTCAAATATGCACCAACAAATAAAATATCCAATATCCAAGTTTTTAAAGGTGCGTGTTCCGATCGTCTTTGGGACCCCCCTGATTTACCCGGAAGGAGTATCGATTTTGATATCAGATGAAAGGCCGTATTTTTCTCATTGTCGTCCTGAAATTTGAGCCCTCAAATCCATTTCATTCCCAAGATATAAACAAAAAACCGCCGTTTTAGTGGTTAACCATCAATATTAGTACAGTATTGAATAGGGCTTTGCAACATGCATTATTGCGTCTACCATCTAAACCGCAAGTTTGTTTCCCACGGTACTTGATAAGGTATATGTGCAAGTGCCAGGCTCTCATATCAAGTAGAGAACACAATACACATAAATCGGAACAACCACCTTTAATTACCGATGACGCACTTTTAAAGGGGGATGACCCGATTTGCGTCTATGAGTTTTCATCTTAATAGAATGGCTTTCACCCGAAAACTCCAACTGTCATGTTTCTTGCCGATATTTCAACCCGTTTTGAAGTGAGAGCTAAAAACGTGATTTTGTAATCCCCATAGAGTACTTTGTAAAATCCGTATTGGTCGACCAAAACGGGGCATATTTTCGCTCATAACACCCACACCAAACATCCTTTAGCCGTAAGATTTCACAGGGTAAATGAGAAAAATAGTAGCTTTCTTCCGATATCAAATTTTGACAACTTCCTGTAAAATCTCCCTGGGGACGAGGGTATTAGCCATCGGACCATGGACAGAACATTTTACTTGTTTAGCTCTAATGTTTATTTGTCAGTTTATTATAAAATCAAACATATACACCAAACTGCCCCCCGAAAGAAAATAGTACCCATCATTTGACCAATATCGCTCTCTAAATCTACAATTTATTCTTATCAGTTATTTTAATTACAATTTGGTGATTTTCACAGTCAAAATTCTTAGATTTCATGTACTGATGGTATTGACCTTTATCGGAATATTCTGGAGTGTTATTCCAATATAACCCAAAATAAGCATCTTTAATAAGCATTGGTGACCTAACGTGTAAAGAATTGGCACAACAATTAACTAATGGCGTTAATCATCTTTCGTGTCATTGTTTCAATCAAGTGTGAAAGTAACCTTGTTGCGGATTTCTTCACAACAAGCGCGATATGCAAAAAAGTAGAATTAAGACTGGATCTTTATCCGAAATACAACAAAGCCCTTCACACCATCCTTAACCGGAACAGCTTGTAAATGTTTAGTTTCCATATCACGTTACTTATGTCTTTTAAACAATAACTGGAATCACACCACTAAATAAACTAGGTGTAGCAGACGACGTCAGTGCCGAGACAGTGTTGGCGTCCGAAATAATTTGTTACACATTATGTGTTTGTAATTGTTGTAAATTGTTTTAAAGTGACACTTAAATTCTGCATCTTTTTGTGTCATTCGAATGTCTCCAACAAAAATATGAATTGCCAGCGGGATAAAAAATAGGAAACTAAGCAGAGAATCACATAAGATATTACAAATGATTTTAGATATCAAACCTGTGTGTCACAGTTTGCCAATTACTACTTCCAATTTCGAAATGGATGGAAATGAAGGAGCTA
The DNA here is from genome assembly GCA_023653785.1 of Ophioderma brevispina. NCBI lineage: Eukaryota > Metazoa > Echinodermata > Ophiuroidea > Amphilepidida > Ophiodermatidae > Ophioderma > Ophioderma brevispina. Next base: position 54,395 of record JAMKCH010001784.1, read on the forward strand.
TTACTGGGTTAACTCCACAGCCGATAAAGAGTGAGTTCAACAAGAAGACGATTCAAACATAATTTACAAGAGTCCTACATAATTTACAAGAGTCCTTTTCGCCAAATGTGGTTGTTCTAGAGCATTTCTAAGCGAATTGACTTTTGACCTGCGGGGTCACTTTGAATGTCCAATACCAACCTTTAGACTGTCGTTCCCCACCCACCTGCCAAATATCAGCTCCATACATCAAGGCAAAAATAGCCGGATAGACATTTTATATAGATTTTAAAGAATTTTTAAGCTGGCCCAGATATTTCGTAATCATTTGAGCTGCCATGATCAATGTAGTTAAAGTGCAGTAAGATGCCACCGAGTTATTTACAGGTGATATTACCAATGCCATTTCACGCGTGCCATGCAACTTGTCACAACATTGGTTTGGTACTTACACGCCTCGGATATAATTTCTTAAGCTGCATATTTTGAGCACGAAATGGTTAGTCTGTATGCAGGAATGTTGAATTCGTGCTTAAAATGGCATCAAAAGCAGCTACACCTAGCTTATATTCTGGTTTGTATTTCGTTGAAAATAATGGTAGAATTAAGCAACACCAGTGTGTGTCCAGCGGGAGACATCTAAGAAAGAACGGAGACTACCATAACTCCCAGGTAATAAAGATTGTATGAAATAACGCTTAAAACTAAATGTAATATGAAGCTATTTATAAATTTCAATGACAAATGAAGCCAGGTGTCAGATACTGGCGACATTGAGAGATATTAATGACAAGATTTTGTAAAAGAAAAAAAACAAACAAAGCAATATAGCTTACCACTGAGGAAGTTGTAAATGACAGGATTAATGGCGCTGTTGAAGTAACACATGAAGTGCGCCGCCAAAAAGGCCACATGGACAACCGTACGGTTGTTTGAAGCTTCGTCTGATGCAAATACGCCAAGATGCCTGGAAATAGCCAAAGAAAATAATAAGTAAAAGTTTTAATATGTTCAAGAGCGCAGTGTTGTACTAGTTCAGCGGTTAAGATGTCCCCCTTACGTGCATGAATAATGATGTAGGCTAATTGGTCCAGTAATTTGTGCAAATGTATGCAAATTATGTAAAAATAATGACGAACTGTCTGTAATAGGATTTTGCAATAGAAAGAACACTGTGCAACTCATTAGAGACGCATGAATATGAAAAACCTCGCCCTAATGGAAGAGCGTGGCACAGTGGTTAAGGTCTGTGGTGCAGAAGGTCCTAGGTTCAAATCCCAGTAGGACCGTAAAAAATCCATTATCCGCTCTCCCCGTGGTTGCATTTTGAAAGACGCGAACGGGGCAGATGAGTCATGACAAAGACCTCGCTACAGTCTATGCCGATAGGGTAATTCCCTGTTGTCGGAAAACAATGGACTGTCCTGTAAACACCTGCGTGAAGCGCCCAGTTGTCAGCGTAATATCCTTGATTACAGCTTTCAATGGCAAGATATGCCCGACATAAAAAATAATGTTATTATTATTATTATTAGGGGCCTACTACTAGGCGGTACCCGGGTTTCGCGATCACCTGGCTTGAATGACCACTGATGACCTTGTCGTGACCTTTAAAATTTTCGGCATCAACAATCGACCCCACCAAGTTTCATGTCCATACCAATGACGTAAATACAATCTAGACTGCTAACGGCCGATGTTATTTTGCAAATTGTTGCAGGACTGAGATTACCCAAGGTGCACTTGGCACTTCGAAATTCCATCCAAGCAACAGGTCTCACACTTTTCGTACAACACAGCAAATCAAGGCTAACAGTAACACAGCGCGTACTTTCATACTAGTGCAAGAGACTGACCTCCTTACGTTCCAAAGGGCCATGCAAAACTACTATTTTCATCAAGGAGGGGACGGAGGCTGTGCTTCGACTTCGAACCGGCAAAACCAAATGACCGAAAAAGTGAATGGTCGGAGCAGCATTACGGCTCTAGTTTGGACGGATTTGCAATGTTATATCACCGAGTTTTGACAAAATTTCCGTCACAGTGGTAGGTAAAGATATCAACAATCGCTAGGTTAAGCTAAATTTGTGTTTTGAAGTCAGAAGAATGTCAAATTTTCAGTCGTATTTTAGTTGCTGTAAATTCGGAAACCTTGTACTCTAACACTGTGCAAAACGATCGTTCTGCTCATAGCAGGGCAGTATCACAACACAGACTGTCTGGCGATGGCGAATTTCATGAGTGTTGGCAGATTGTCAATGATTTTATTGTTCCAATTTTCATATTTTTTTCAGAATTGGAATCAAGGGTAGGGGTCTGCTCATCGGAATGGTGAAGCCGAAAGCAAATGCAAATTAATTCGCTATTTTCTAATTGTTATTTGTTGTACTGTAGTTGTTGCGAAATTCCTTCAGAACAGTAACAGAGTAATAAGGCCTAGGTCATTTTGTCCAAGCCCTAACTTAGGGCCTACCTAAACAGGCCAGTAGTTTAGTTGTTAATCATTAATCTCATCTTAGTAAGGTTGAAAAAACTGCTGCATACAGCATTAGGCTAGGCAGCATAGGCCCATGGCTAGGCTCTAGGACATTAAAAGTCCGACGGCGATACCAAACAATGGCGCAAAAATCCCACGCGTGAAGCGGCCAGGCATAAAACAATTTTGGGGATCCATAGGAACCCCCTTGGTCACTTAAGTGTAAGTTAGGCGCAATGCTTATGTACGTTATTGCGCTACATAAGCATATTTTGAGATTTAAGCACGGTTACAGACCTCACCAAAAGTGCATTACAAGTTTTGTACTTACATTGCTATAAGTAGTTCATATTGACACAGAATATAAAAATATTGATTTCTTCATAATTACAGCATTACCATGATCTATATTAATGTTTCATGTCGATATAAAAGCTGCGTGTATCAAATAACTTCCTTTAAGGAAAAAAAAAACGTGAAATATAAGAAGTGGCAATAAATATTGAATTATTCCAAAGATCATTGTTTTGTTTTGGTTGACAAGGAAGATGATTTGTTTTATACAGAAGAGGCTGAGATAAAAAGAATAACAATTTCGTGTCTGTATAATGGCGACAACCCTGTGGCAGTTAAAAGCAAACATTTGGATACTAGACTACTAGGGTTTAAAATGATTGACAAAACCCATATTTTGTCCGAATTATGCAGTCAATTGTAGGTTTTTCTGTAATAACGTATTCAGGCGGCCGGCTGGAGGGGAATTTATGTTTTGTCTTCAAAATAAGAATAAAACGGGTTTGGTAACTGTTTCGGTAGTATGTGATATCGAAAAACATAACAAAATTTAAAAAATCTCTACAATGGGGAACGTGGAGAAAAGGGGGAAAGTTGTTGTAAGAATTACAAGTGTTTGTAAAATCGTATATTTAAAACAATACAGTTTATGGATGTATGTGTGTAGTAGCATGTATTATATATAGATATAGATATAGGTATATATATATAAAGATATATATATATATATTGGATCTATATATATAGTATATATATATAATAGATATATATATATATAGAGTTGATTATAGAATATATCTATATCTGAAATGTAGATTCTGAATCAATTTCTTATAAAAAAAGCCGCTGTTTCCCAGCGAAGCGAAGGATGTCATTATTGACTACCACAGATGGCACCCATGATCTTCCGACTATCTGTGTTTGTATGTTGCCGCAAAATGCCTTACATCAGCATCCAGTTTCAAAAGTTTGATTATAAGCTGGACCGGTGTTTATATTACAAGTACTGTTTATTTACATATTTTCATCTCAAATTTGACCCAGCTTGTAACTAGTCTGCGCCCCTTTATCCCCCCCAATTGCTTCAAAGTGTCCTGGATTTGATTTCAGTGTTTTTTTTTTTTTTTTTTTTTCAGAAGACTATATCGAATGGCACACAATGAAGTCTGTTTGCCGCTTCTCAAAACACAAACAGATTCTTGAAAACAAGTTAATTGTGTTTTGAAAAGAGTTTCTTGGGAAACAAAATGCTCAAATTCGTTTGAAAATATTTATTAACATTAAATCTTGTTAGAACCTGTGAAAAGGACGTTGAAACAAAGCTCAATGACCAAAAGGCGGCTTTGTGTAGGACAAATAGTCAAAAACCACTTTCTACACACGTAAGTCTATGTCTTTTTACACACTAAGTCAATGTGGTTAACAATAACAATACCCACATTGTGTGAAAACTATAGGCCCCTCTAAAAGTACAAACTACTGCCCACCCTTCAAAGTGTGTGAGGTTGTTTACCAATTTAAAATGAGGAGAATATTTAACCATGAAATGAAACCAAACAGACCTACACTGAATCTTTAAAATGTCCATTTACAAAAAATTAAGTTGTTTCAATGGAAAGAGAATTTTAAATTAAATGGGGTTTGCCATTCTTTTCTTGCCAGTCACTTTTCATCACTTTTGAATTGAAAGCTGTTTAGCTCAGTGTTAAACTCTAAAAAAAATTGCCAATTTACAACTTAGGATTTTTTTTTATTACAGAGAGTTTTATAAATTTACCAAGTCCACCGAAGGGGTGAGTTGTTCAATGTTTGAGTGTATCAATCATTGATTTTTTTAAATTTGTGATCGCCAACAAAGTGCCATGATTTCCGGGTGTGCAAAGTGGTTTTCACTTTTTTCTCTAGTGGCGGCCATCATTTGGGGGTCATTACAGCTTTGTTTCAAAGCCGTTTTCACCAGGTTCCAGCAAGAATTTAGTTAATAAATATCCTCATACAATTTTGATAGGTCTACCACATTTGAGAAATTTGCCATAAGAAAAAGTGTAAAACATTTTGGACCACTCTGTAACCGTTATCAACAATGAATAATAATCATTAGGCTTAGGAGTGGACTTCAAAACGGGTTTGGTACATTTACGGCACCCACTTTGCCTGCCTACCAGTTGATTTCAGCAGCCTTGACGTAATAAAGTGCAGGGAATACGTACTGTACTTCATTCCGGCAAGCTGCTGAATTCAACGGGGAGCAGAAAAAGTGGTCGTCACAAAAGGTACCAACCCCTCAACACTCGCTCGCCGGTTGACTAACGGTTAATGGTGACTAAACCGATCGTTCTGTCATGCGGGCAGTATTCACAACACAGACTGTTGGGCGATGGGGGCGAATTTCATGAGTTGTTGGCAAAAACACTTTTGATGGCAATGATTTTATGTTCCAATTTTCATATTTTTAGAATTGGGAATCAAGGGTAGGGGTCTGCTTTCATCGGAATGTTGAAGCCGCGAAGAAATTGCAAATTAATTCGTATTCTAATGTATTTGTTGACTGTCGTTGTGCGAAAATTCCTCAGAAAATCATACAGGGTAATAAGCCTAGGTCATTTGTCCCAAGCCCTAAACTTCGGCCTACCTAAACAGGCCAGTAGTTTAGTTGTTAATCATTAATCTCATCTTAGTAAGGTTATTGAACAACGCTGGCCTCATGCATAGGCTAGGTAGCCTAGGCCCATGGCTCGGAAGGACATTTAAAAGTCCGACGATACCAAAAAAAGGGCCGAAAAACCCACCGCGTGAAGCGGCCAGCGCAAACAAATTTGGGGATCCATAGGAACCCATTGGGCACTAAGTGTTAAGTAGCGCAATGCTTATGAAGTTTGATTGCTTACATAAGCAATTTTGAGATTTAAGCACGGTTACAGACCTCACCAAAAGTGCTTACACTAAGTATTTGATACTTACATTTGCTATTAAGTAGTTCCAAACTTGACAGAATATAAAATATTTTAATTTCCTTCAGTAATTACAGCATTCCAGATACTAATATGTTCATTGTCCGATATAAAAAGCATGCTGCTACAATAACTTCTTGAGGAAAAAAAAAAAACGTGAATTCAACAAGAAGTGGAAATAAATATTGAATTATTCCAAAGCATTCATTTTGGTTTGACAAGAATATTGATTTTGTTATACAAGAAGAGGCTGAGATAAAAAGAATAACAATTCGTTGTCTTTCGAATGGCGATCAACCTCTTTGCATGTTAAAAGCAAACATGTACTAGACTACTACGGGGGGTTAAAAAGATGCCAAAACCCATATTTGTCCGAATTAGAAGTAAGTAAAGTGTAGTGTTTTTTCTGTAATAAACCAGTTATCTCAGGCGGCGGCTGGAGAATTTAGGTTTTTTGTCTTCAAAATAATTAGAAAACGGGTTTTGTAACTGTTTTTGGTAGTATTGATATCAGGAAAACATAACAAAAATTTAAAAAATCTCTACAATGGGAAAGTGGAGGAAAAGAAAAATGGGGAAGGAAGGAAAGTTTGTAAGACATTAAAAGTGTTAAAATCGTATTAAAAACTAACTACAATGGTATGTAGGTATGTGTTGTATTATGCATGTATAGATATATATATATATAATATATATATATATAAATAATATGAATATATATTATATATATATAGATATATAATTAAATATAATATTATATATATATATATCTATATATATCTATTATCTGAAATGAGATCTCTGATCATTTCTTATAAAAAAAGCCGCGTTTTTCCCCGCGAAGCGAAGTCCGTTGAGTCATTATTGGACTACACGATGGAACCCATGATTTCCGAATATCTGTTGTTTGTATGGTTTGCAGCAAATGCCTACATCAGCATCCAGTTTCAAAAGTTTATTAATCAGCTGGACCGGTAGGTAATAGTGACAATTTACTGTTTAGTAACAATTTCTATCTCAAATGTTGACCCAGCTTTAAAAATAGTCTCGAACTTATACCCCACATGATTCAAAGGAACCGGATTGATTTCAGTCAGAAGGACTACTCTCGAATGTCACACAGAAGGTCTGTGCCCGCTCTCAAACACATTAAGATTCTTACAAACAAGTTTAATTGTGTTTTGAAAAGAATTTTCTTGGGAAACAAAATGCTCAAATCGTTTGAACATATTGATTAACGATAGATCTTGTTAGAATCTGGTGAAAAGGACGTTGAAAACAAAGCCAAATGACAATAATGGCGGCTGTGTAGAGACAAATAGTCAAAAAAACCACTTTTTACAACGTAGTCTATGTCTTTTTACCAACGTAAGTCAAATCGGTGTTAACATAATCAAGACATTGTGTGAACTATAGGCCCTATAAAGGAACAAAAACTGAACACCCTTCAAAATGTGTGTGAGGTGTTTACCCTTAGAAAATGAGAGAAGATTTAACCTCAATGAACCAAACAGAACAGACAATTGATAACTTTCAAATGTCAGGTACAAACTAATAAGTTGATGTCAATTGGAGAGAATTTAAATAACTGGTGGTTGTAATTCTTTTCTTGTCAGTCACTTGATCACTTTTGAAAGCGTAGGTCAGTGTTAAACTCTAAAAATAAGGCAATGTACAACTGAGGATTTGTTTTTATACAGAGAGTTTTATAAAACAAAGTCCCACGACGGGGTTTGCGGTGCAATGTTTGAGTGTATCAATACATTGATTTTAAAATTTGTATCGCCAACCACAAAGTGCCAAGCTTTACGGTGGGTGCAAAGTTGGTTTTCACTTTTTCTCTAGATGGCGGCCAATCTTGTCACATCACCTGTTTCAAAGCCGTTTTCAGCCAGGTTCAGCAAGATATTGTAGTTAATAAATCCCTCATACATTTTGAATGTCTACCAATTTGAGAAAAATTTGCAATAAGAAAAAGTGTAACACATTTGGACACTCGTAACCGTTATTCAAACAATGATAATCATCATATATGCTTAGGAGTGGCCTTTCAAAGGGTTGGTACCTTTACTGCACCCACTTTTCCTGCACCCAGTTGAATTAGCGCTTGAAGGAATAAAGTGCAGGGGGATACTTGTACTTTATTCGTCAAGGCTGCTGATTCAACTGGGAGCAGAAAAAGTGGGGTCACAAAAGTACAACCCTTCAAAAACTCGATCGCCGGTTGACTAACGGTAATGGGGACTAAACCCCGTTTCATTGTTAAAAACCAATATAAAACCTGTGCAATCGAAGAAAAGACCAGACCAGAATCGGTTTTTTCCAAAGGGGATTATAACGGGCTGCATCGACGACTCGGAATAATAATAAAGCGTGATGAAAAATAAACGTGCGTTGAAGAGTCAACTGAATCGAGTGCCCTATTCTTCCCGGTGTAGGTGGACTACGGTTCGGAGGGCCATATCTCCTTCGACAGCGGCAGCACCGGTGTTTTATTTTGAAGTTGCCTTACTTAATATATTAAAATTTTATTGTCCACCTCTTTCTCAAAGTAGATTAATCTTTAAAAAAAAATACCAACCTTTTAAAGAGTTTTCAAGAGATGGAGAGTTTTCATAAGAGTGAAAAAGTTATCAAAATTAATTTTGCAGTCAGTTGAGCATCGGAAGTCATATTATGTATATGTTTTTATATGTGTACTCTTGTCTCTCTCAAATAGGCGATCAAACAATGCATTAACCAACATCCCTTTGAAGTTCGGTGAAACCTTTTTGTTTATTAAATATACGCATAAGCTGAATGAATAATTAAGAATCAGCTTTTTTGATAAGGGTACATCTCGACAGTTTCCGTGTCTCCCTTAACTCAATTTAAGATTGTAAAGACGTGTTTAGACCCACAACTCTAAACATTGCATTGTACTGTTTATGACTTTTGACCTTTTGTTTCATTCATTGATGCGCTATTGCAAGTCAAGTGGGCTACACAGTCTCCGTGGAATGTCAATGAACAGTATGACACACAAAGCTCATCCTTGAGCAAGAGTATTAGTTTTAATAAGAATAAACAAATTCGCTGCCAAATTAATAGCTTATTGCGTCCTTTTATACTGAACATCTATCCGTCAAAATCGCATTACGCTTGGTGGAGATAATAACGATATGTAAAACAATGTGTTTTTGTTGTTTTGTTGTTTGTTTGTTTGTTTTTGTTTGGTTTGTTTGGTTGTTTTGTTTGTTTGTTTTTGGTTGTTCTGTTTTGTTTGTTGTTGATTTTTGTGTGCGGTGTTCTTGGTTGTTTGTTGTTATTGGCCCGAATGCTATTTTAGACCGTGGGTCTATTAATGCTTTTTCCTAGCTAGGCCTATTAAATATTTCTTATTATTTTTACTCCTGCCTGAACACACAATTACATTCGAATCGATTTTCAAACATACATACAATTTTCCACCCACTGCCCCAGAATGAAGGAACAATCTGCCCACCCAATTCCCGTTTAAAAACTTCCGAATTCTGAAACGAACCCCATGACACGATAATTGACAACAAATAATACTGTAATTTGTAATAAGAGATGCGAAAGCTGCGACTGGCAACTTGAATGCAAAAACAAAACATGAAACAACGCAGTCTATGCTGATAAATGACATGATAAATTATTAACACTAAACAATGGCAATTGTACGGTTGTCGAATTTGGGTATTAAGCTAGACATGATAGAAGATGTCAATTTGACACTAAAATTGACATCTTACATGCTCCACCTGAAGACCCAAATGGTCACCCGTACGAGTGTCAAACGTTTTAGTAACTGGAGGATCGCATTGTTCTTCGTAAAGCCTTCCTATGCCTCAAATTGTCCATTGATCTCACTATAAAATGCTACGTGAGTTCTTAAAATGTAGAGAGTTATAAATGAAACAAAAATCAATGAGACGCTACGATCGGTTCTTTCCTTAGAAATGCCCTTGTTACATTGTCTACAGTCAGTTGGATCGAAATTTATTAATACGAATTAAAAAAATTCGTTTTTGGCAAGGGCGCCGCCATTAGAAGTATAGCATACGCTGTACCAGACTATACATACAAATGAATAGGACATCTTTTTTAGAATTATGAAATTGTCCCTGACAAATTTATTTGCCCCTTAATATTCTGAAAAATGCTGTATGTAATGAGACCATAATATAGAAAATATTAACCGACGGAAATAAAAATCAATCGACGGAAGTCAGAGTTGTGGAATGTTTGTACCTTAACACTAGGGGAGATCGTTGGAGAGTTAAAATGCGGTGAGGTGTCACTTCAAAAAGCAACGCATTTGAAGCATTATAATTTAGCAAACGCTGTGATGTAGAGTGTTGTAGTGATAGTGGAAATGTTTGTACTTGAAAAGGGGAGTCATTTTTTGAGAGTTAAAATATGGTGTAGTGTTTACCTTCAGAGTATTAGAAGAATTACATTAAGAAAAAGTGTGATGTCGTGTGTTATGACTGGTGTAATGTTTACATTTTGAATTAGGGTAGGTTATTCCGAGAGTTTAATATGGCGAGTTACCACAGAGTATCCATATTTTTTTTTGTGCTCTTCCCACATTAATCGTTCACTATAAGAAATAGTATGTACATCAAAGTACTTTCTGTACTGTGAAGGTGACAACTCACCATACCATATATTTATCCCTCTAAATACCTCTTATACTGACAAGTACAACCTCGTTTTTATTTCTCGTGTGTTAAACACACCAAACAGTATGTTTACAAACACAACTTTTGCAATACTCACCACATTTAAAACTCTACAAAAAGACCTTCAATTTTGTAGGGTTTTCAAACATCCCTCAATACATCAACATAAGTCGCCACATCCCAACTTTGCCATATCTAACACTGCCAATAATGAGTAACACACCATATTTGAACCTTCTCTTAATTAATACCCCCACTTTAAAGGACAAACATTCCCAATTCGCCAATATAATATTCAACGATCAACTGTGCCAAAACAATACTCTAAACTCTTCCCACCTCCCTAGATGTGAATCTCACAATATTTTAATGCTCCAAATTCCTGGCTGCCTGACAAAGATGCAGCACCAGGCCGAAAATGACAATAAATTTATTCGTCTTTTTTCTTCCGTCTTATTCAACTGTTCTAGTAAAATCTCAATAGACGACGCGAACATTTTCTTATAGGGAAAAATACTCAAGCTTAAAATAGTTTTTAATTAAACACATGATGGCACACCTTTTAAGTCCCAGACAGTCTGCGGCCAACCGATATAAGATTTGGACGATTAAACTGAGATTTGACTATTTAAAACGCAAAAGGGGCTTGAGGCACCAGACTCAATTTAGGTGTCAGAAAGTTTAAAGGAGCACTCATTACGATGGCATCTAGATTCCCGGTGGCTCTAGTCCCACAGGCTTAAGGCTATTACCCGAAGGCTCAGATCTAGTTAAGACTCTCTCTCTCTCGATCTCGCTTAACCGTTTTGCTCACCTAGTAAGAACTTCTCTCACACACACTTTTTTCACCGTTTCTTGCCTCTTTCCCTATGTCGACCATAACAACTATCACGTTGAACTTAAGCGGCATTGGCACATTTCACAAATAGGAAATTTCTTTAATTTCATCTCAACTGATAGTCTCGGCCATTGGAAGGATAGAGATACGTCTTATACATAAAAAGAACATTCTCAAAAACAGATGTTAATAAGAGGTTAAATACATCCAGGTAATTTGTAGGCTAACTTTTAAGTTTTCAATAACTTTAATCTACAAACATGTATATTACATGAATATCATAGTAGACTCGTACTCATTGATATTAAAACCACATAGGTCACAGACCGGTCAAACAGGGTGCATGCCCTGGGAAACATGCATACAGCGTGCGTTTTCGCTATTTCCGTCGTCTGCTGAATTAATGTCGCCGGCGACATTAATTATATAATCGTTCTTTTTACCCATAAGGACGCTGATTTGGTCTTAATCATTTCAGGTGAGGGCTAATGTATATGAAACATGCAAAATCAATTTTGAAAAATCTTGAGGGCACACTATTTTTCAAATGTGCCAGCGTCTCTTTAAGGTACGCGAAAATTAACTACTAGGTCTTGTGAATAGTCTTTTAATGCTAATATGCAACGACTACAAGAAACGCACGAAGTAATCTTGAGTGGTTGTGCCTCCTTTATTTGAAGCATCTTACTTTGTCGTTTTTTCTGTAAGTATATAGACAGAACATAACTAGGTTCAGGGGAGTTGAAAAAATATTGCCTCGGGTTATGCTCAAGGCTGACATGTTGAACTTCCTTGATATTGTCTTGATTAGGTTAATTAATCAATCCATTGACGTCAGGGAAATACATAAACGTATATGCTATTAAGATAGCTCCACAACCTTTCGTTACACTCCGTCAAAAAAACAACAGTGATGTTTGTTTATAAAGTGTTCCGATTTAAGTCTAAGATTATAGGCTTCAAACAAAAGAAACTCTGAGATACCTTTTACACCTGAAGACAAAGAAAAATAAGCTCAGATGAAATCCAAATATACACGGCTAACAAGCAATTTTAAAAGCTCTTTTAAAAGCTTTTTCTAAGCCAAATTTTTAGAAGATTGCTTGAATCAAACAGGGTTAATGACATGGAAATAAGGCTCCGTCGTGTGTTTTCTTGTGTTATACGCAATTTCCCTTGTCTGCTGAATAAATGTCGCCGACGACAGTAATTATAAAAATCGTTCTGTTTACCCATAAGGGCGCTGATTTGGTCTAAACATTACAGGTGAGGGCTAATGTACATAAAAGCTTTACAACCATGCAAAAATATCAATTTTGAAAATCGTGAGGGCGCACTATTTTTCAAATGTGCCAGTGTCTCTTTAATCACACGGCAGGGGCGGCGCCAGGGGGGTGGCCGCCCCCCTGAGATTTTCAAAATTTACGAAAAACAGGGGGTTTTGCGCAAAAATTAGGGTTTTTATCCAAAATGAGTTCATTTTGTACTGTTCCCCCCCATGATGTTTCGCCCCTCCTATGATTTTACCCTGGCGCCGCCCTTGTCACACGAAACTTTGAGAATTCGGTAACATGTACCATTTGAAGTTGAATTGGAATGGAAGGACTGTTTTAGCATAAATAGTGATAGCATTATGTATATATATTTTTCAAAATGGCAGCAGACTCATATCTTCCGGAGTTTCACTAACACAACCCTCTAGATCCTGACAGCTGGGTGACAGTTGGTTATTCATTTGTGTGTGTGGGGGGTATATACGGTTAGTATATGCCTTTTGAAGACGTTTTTACGTCTTCCGGGGACATATTTTTCACACGGTGACCCCCAAGCTAATTAATATATATATTAAGATCTTATAGAGACAGTCGATCGCTATAAGTAATGTCTGGGCGATTTTCAAAAGCGTTTTCTCCCCTTCATGAAAAACACGACCATTGATAGCTCGTGGATAGCTCGTGGATGCAAATCCATACTGTTCTTTGAATGTGTGCATTTCCCATAAAATATACATATCGTAGGCATTGCGTTACGATCGATTTAACTATGGTTCCACGCAAACAGGTTATCTTTGGCTATTCAGCAGGGTAATGGTTTATGTGAACAGAACACTACACCTAGGGATTAAAGTAAGGAATAGCTAAGGTAATATTATCCTATATGCACAGAACTCGGTGTCTCATCCGTTTATACTGCACACACGGTCACGGCCATGGAACAGACTACATTGATCTTTATGTCAATATCGGCTAAAATTCACGTCAGATTGACAAATT
>JAMKCH010001785.1:0-40032 GCA_023653785.1 Ophioderma brevispina
ACCCGTTGTTCCTGTAAAACCTTGGAAGAGTTGAGCTGCACCCATGCTAGAGCTTCCTTCGGGCCGATTCTGACCAACACTTCCACCAGTCGTTGACTGAACTTGAGTTGGATTGGATTGGTTTTGAGATTGGTTGGGCCCGACATCAGCAATTACTGAATGCAAGTTCAGTTGGTCCACATTTGCAACCCCCGAAGAAACGTTCGCAGCCGACCCGACACTGGTATGAGGAGCACTGCCTGGCCTGGTTTGAATCGAGGAATTAACACTTCCGGGTCTGATGATATCACCAACGTCACGACTACGTTGTACTCTAGGTGCCGAATTTTGCATTACATTTGAACTTGATGATGCAATGTTTACATTCTGATCGGCCGATGAATTTGAAGATACGTCTCTTACCGCTCGTGTCCGAGATCTTGTCTGACGAGTTGATACATCCACTAGATTAGCCGATGATGCAGTTCTTTTCCTTCCTCTCCCACCACCTCTCGAACGAGATCGTGGTCTCGGCATGATGACAATTCAACGAATACAGTCAAGGTAACAAATATCCAAAATGCGTGAAAATGCCGTCTGTTAATTTGTAGCAACGGCGATGACAATACAGACTGAAAAGATGTTTATATGCGTAATATGAAGCGATAGCAACGAACAAAGATTCGCAAAAAAAATTTTTGTCAAATCCAAACCCACTGCGTCCTGCTGTCAGAATGCATTGTGACGATAGCACATACTCAAAATTGGAAGTCGGGCTAGAAGCACGGTCATTGGCTGGAGCAAACAACAACACGAACGGAGATTCGCTCTTGCCCGACAATAGCAAATTAGCATCACAAAATGCCTACCGAACCGAGAACCAGAACTCTTCTGCTGTGGGCAAATACGTTTTCTTCTAATCCGTCCTGACTTCTTCAGAAAACGTTATTTAGCACAACAGTGAAGTAAAAACGGGAGTACAGAAAACGGGTTATACTTAGTAGTAGGCATACTGATGTTACTACTAGAATACCGTGGATTTTTATCGTATAAATCATTAAAATATAGTAATGAACTCAATATCTGCTAATTTAAATCTCTGCTCAAAACGTATTTGTTTCATAATTGTTATTCTTAGGTTTGCTTTCTTTTGTCTTGCATCTTCTCTCTTTTTGTTTATGCGCTTCCTGTGGAAAAGGCGCCTTATAAATGTTTGCTATTAGTATTATTAAGAGCAGTTGATTCCGTATTTGCCACGCGTTTAGGTCAACTGACCATCGCTAGTGTTGTTTGCCCGAGCCATCATGCCCATTTAAAGGCAGTTTAGTGTGTATTTTCTAGCACTCTTTCTTGGCTAATACATGCATGGTGCTGTGCGCTATAATACAAACAAAACACACCACTTCGGCCGTGCCGTGTGAAGGGCTAAATCCAAAACCTCCGTTTCTGCGACAGACCGAATTTGACCGTTATTTTTTGTTTATATTTATTCCCCTACATGAACCTAGGCATAATAATTACATGAATTGAATAAGTAACTTGTATATTTTAATATGAAAACAAAAATCATGTGGTCAAAATCAAGTATGCGACGGACAGACTTGACAAAAGTGGGTTTCCTTGTAATAAGTGAGAGAAATATTTTGAGAAAATTATTTTGATAACTTTGAAAATTATTTTGATCAAAAACGATCAAATACAAGTGCGACAGACGGAATCGACGGACGGAACAATTTTACATGCTGTCGTGCTAGAATTCTAATGTTGTTTAACAATCAATATTTTTGTTAACAAGTTGATTTCGCATGTAAAGAATAATTAAAATAAAAAAATACCATTGCAGACCTTTTTCTCTTATTTTTTAAACATCCGTTTTTTGCAACATTTTCCAATAGACGGAACTGCAAAGGACGGATTTTTGTGTGTAAATGTTTATGTGCTGCACATTTTATATTTTTTCCATCATAATAACCTTTTATTACATCGTTTACAACAACAAAAAATGTTCTGTCTAAAAATTTTGAGCTTTTTGGGACACATTTGACCTGGAAAATCCGTCCGTCGCAATTTGTTTCCGTCAGTCGCAAAAAATGGCACCATGTCATGGTACCCTTCTGTATATAATTGAATTTGTCAAATTTTTGATGGAAGGGTTTATCACACTAAAAACTGAGTTTTTAGTAAATAAAATGTAATGTGATAAATATACTTTTTTGAAAAATCATTGATTTAGGCTAGCGGGCAGATCTCATAGCGTTTACAAAGGTACATGATTTTGCTAAAATAAATTGTCTAAAATTATCAAATCAGTTCTACGCGTGTTCTCACTTCTAGTATATGCACATTTTCTTGAAAATGAATTAAATGTCATCGGTTTTTTCCCTGAATATCAGTGACCATGGGTTGTACACCACGTTCCATTGACTCCAGCAAAAGAATGGTGCTATTGATAAGCAAATCCGCCCGTTATGAATAGGACAACGGACTTCAGATGGTGACCCTCTGCAAGACCGAACGTAAGAAGACCGAAGTACAATCCCCAATTAGCAATTTAAGAGAATTGCTAATTGCCTATTAAATTCGGCGGGTGTAAATACATCTGAGGGTGCCGCTATAGCACCGACGTTGCCGCCGTGTGAGTGTTACGGTCCATGTGTGCTTAATTGTGATTGGTTAATGTTCGTAATTGCGCAGGTAAAGGCGATGCGCTGATTGGCTTCGGTTCATGTTTCGGCGGAACATGTTTACATGAAAAATAAGGAAGTGAAGGGCAGACTCAACCTGAGATGTCGGCATCGGAGACGGGGCGGGGGTGCAGTTACAGTGCGTGGTGGGGAAGTGAGTTCAAGGAGAGTGCACAACCACGCGCCGCCTGATGTGACAGTTCTGCAGTTCAAGAAAGAGTAAAAGGAGGAGTCTAAACAGCAGGAAAATCACCGGCTTTCTGTCACGAAAATGTGCGGAATAAATACGTAGAATGCGCTGATGGAGAAGCGGAACGATTGGAAATGTCCCGACTACTGAAAACCCCTCCCTCCTTTCCAAAAACAAAAGAAAAAACAATTTTCTTCCCCCAAAAGAAAATTCATATCCTCCAAAAAAGAAAGAAATAACACCCCTACCAACCCCCCAAAAGAAGAAATAAAACATTCCCTTTTCCGAAAAGAAAGAATAACCCTACCCTCCCAAAAAAGAAAAGAAAAAAAAACTCCCCCAAAGAAAACTCCTATCCTCCCAAAAACGAAATAACGCCCTCCCCTACCAACTCCAAAAAAGAAAGAATACATTTCCCATTTCCGAAAAGAAATAAAAAAAATATTGGTGAGGAAATTTCACTCTCAACAACTTCGTCAAAAGAAATAAAAAGGCTGTAAATCATGACTGACTGACACCAATCACACCATATTGATTGACAAACGCGTGATGAGATGCGGTACATCGGATGAGATCGCGGTCTCCTCTTATATGAACTATCAATGGGTAATTACGACTTAATCTAAATCCTTATTAATGGGACTTATCGATGAGGTAATTAGTTCGGTCTTCGAACAGTTCGGTCTTGCAAGGGAACGCCCTTGAGATTCTCTGGGATTGCAAAGCCATTGTTATTGTCCATGACGTTAAAAGCTTTTGAATTGTTTTCACCGCTCGATTTAGATTGAGCTACAGCCTCATTCACGAAGAAACTAAAACTCAAACTTCTGCTGGGAGTTCAATAACTTTGATCGTATATTTCATCATTTATTCAAAAAGGAAACGAAGATGATCAAAAATCATGAAAGAAATTTTGATTGACAAGCTATGACCTAATATCTTGGTGCAGAACCAACACCCATAACTTAATCATATTAATGTAGGACATCTTTTCTATTCAATTCGGCACCGGTTCACCTGCATTTCTTATAGGTGAATGATTTTCGATTTCTGCTATGAGCATGATGAGCGCAATAAATTGCATAGAAATGGGGTTACGCGGCAAGTTACGGGTTTGGTTCTGCACAAAGATGTTAGGTCACAGTTTGCCAAACATTTTCTTTTTCTCATGAGCTTTGTTCACCTTCGTTTCATTTTCGAATAAAAGATGAAATATAGGGTCAAAGAAATTATTATTTATTTATTCGTGAAAAAGGACAGGTAATTTGTGTTCCACGTCATGAAGAATAGCTTAATCTAAATCGGGGTGATGGTATAACAACTTCAATCTTTTCAGTTGCATGGATAAAAACAATCGCCCTGTAGTTCCAGATGAAAACGGAATCTCTGAAGTGTTTGGTCTTCTACATACCGAGCGGATTTACTTATCAATAGCCCCCATTATTTGCTGGAGTCAATGAATCATGGTGTACATCCCGTAGTCACTGATATTCAGGGAATAAATTGAGATGACATTTAATTAATTTTCTCGAGAATGTGTACATACTAGACAAATGAGAACAACACGTAAACTTATTTCGATTAATTAGGAAAATTATTCGAAAGAATTATGTACTTCCCAGGGCGGGTTTTTGCCCCACCTTGGTCCTTATTCGAAGGCATCTTTTTCGCTTGGCCTCATGGCCTAATGTTCGACAAAAAACGCGACGGGACGGATTTGGAACACTGTTCTCGAGGTTTTCCTGATTTAGAAAACACGTTTTAAAATTGTGTTTAAAGTTTATGGATTGACTAATCATTTCAACCACTAACAACAAAACTAAAAATTGAAATCATCCCTCATCACAAAAATAATGTACTATTTTAACAAACTCCATCCGTCGCACTAGAAGACGCCATTTTGGACAACCCATTTTGGAATATTTGAAATGGACATTGGAACCATGATGGAATGTATTCCTATTAGGGCCTAAAAAGGTTAATTTAAGGTTACTTGGTGAAACGGTTTTGGATTGGCCCTAAAAGTATTCAGTTCTCATAGAGGCAGGAGAGCAAGGACTTGTGGGTCAAAAATCATCGTCATGTCCCACGACATCTCAGCTTTGACACCTTGGTAGTAATGACCTCTACATCAATGCAAGATAGTGGTGTAAATTGTTGGTGTCACTTTTCACTAAAGTGGGCCAATTTATTTTACACAGGGGTCAAAATTTTAAATTACGTTCCAATCGCGTTGAAAATGTTGCCATATTGCCGTCAGTCATTAAGGATTACAAAAAGATAGGTTGTTATCATATTGGACTATTGGTTTGAGATTTATTGGGTAAATAGAAAGGGCTACAAAAAGTGCCAAAAAAGGTCACATTTCCATTTGTACAGGGGTTAAATCAGGAGTTGGCTGCCAATTTGTTGGTAAAAATGAACAATTGTTCATCTAGCTTAATGTGCAAAAGAAGGAATAGTGTGTAGCATCGTAATGCATAGTTATCATGCGGTTTGTGACAAAATAGGTCATGGGCAACATAATACAATGGCATTGACCTTTGTTGACCTTTATCTCGGTAAGTACACATTAACATAATCAAAAATATGACTTTTTTGATCCGTATTCCTCAGGAAATAATTTTGCAAGCATGTAACTCAATGTGGACCCTTACAATTGAGTTGACCTTTTTGCACTTTTAAGCCATTTTTACCCAAAACTCAACGGGTCATTGCACTCCTGAAGCCTAAGAAAACCAGCAATGAGCCCAAGAGTTACAGACCCATCTCGATAATATCTCACATCTATAAGCGCGTGAGCGACTGATACTCGGCAGTATCAATGATACGGTCGAGGCAATTTACCCCACACCCACCAAGATGGATTTCGAAGAGGTGGTAAATCGACAAGCGATCAGATAGCAAGACATAGTAATGGGGACATCGAGGACAGCCTTCCAGAAGATAGCAGAAGAAGTTTTGAGCAGTCTTCATAGACCTTACTTGACTGTACGAGACAGTCTGGCATCGACGCGGTTCTACTCAAGCTACTCAAAATCGCCCTGATGCCAAGCTTGTCAGTTTCATTATGCTGACTCATCCAAGACAAGAATTCTTTCGTCCTGGAGACATAAAATTGGGCCAACGCAGTGCAGTAAAAAAAGCGCAAACTTCGGAATGGTGTCCACAAGGTTCTGTACTGGCACCCAGTCTTTTCACATCTCCGTCATCAGTATGCAAAGGGAGATTGTTCGCTGTACTCATACGCAAGGACGACACGGCAATTGGAATAGCTGCTGGATACCTTTGAGTCCTTAGAAGAAACAGTGTGCAGAAGAAGACCCTAATCACTGTAAGCCCATCTTCCACCGATTTTTTGGCACTTTGAAAACTCAGCAAACCAAGACCGTCAGATCTGTTTTCCACCTTTGCAAATCGATGCGCCAAAAAGGCGGAACTTACATCACTCTAGAGGGATGGGAAAAAACTGTCACATGATACAGCAACCGAGTACCTTGGGTCACAAGGACCGCACGCCTTACTTTCAATCAACACAACAAGGCAGTCACTGCCAAGGACGCAGTCCCGTGTCAACTCCTCAGAAGGCTCGCAGGAAACTGGATGGGGTGCATCTTTTTTGACACCTTATCACACATCAACTGTTGCTCTGGGCATACTCCATGCTGAAACGCGGCACCAGTATGGAGTCACAGTGATACATTCACACAGATTGGTGTCGTTCTGAATGATGGCAATGAGACTTGTTAGCGGTTGCTTTTGGCGACCGCACTGTAGAAATATCTTCAAATTCTGTCTGGGCCTAGTCCTGAAAACCTTAGGAGGAACCTTCAGACGATCAAACTCGCCAAGAATGTGATGAACCTGGTAGCCTAATCCCCCAACCAACACCATTTGAGGACCAGAGAATTCCACGGAATCACTTGCTACCCAATCATGGACACTGCAGTCACAGTATCATTATCGATCAACCTGGATCAATGACAGATGGTCATTTAGAGCCAAGGTCTCCTCTACTTTGACCTAAAAAGCAGTTTGTGGACAAGCCCATTCTAGCATCCCAAAAAGCTGTGACCTTGATAGGAAAGCATGGGTCAACCTCAACAGAATTCAGAACTGGCGTTGGTCGTACTTGGAACTTCCTTCACGGGATTGGAGTTGAACTTTCACCAAACTGCGATTGTGGAGAGCCACAAACCATTAGCCACATCATAGATGACTGTGAGGTCTACAAGTCTCCAAGAGGAATTGCAGGCCTGATCAACCTGGATGATGAAACTATCAGCTGGTTAAAGACGGATCTTCCACTATGATTTTGGACTTGCACGCACGAACGAACGAACCCAATAACTCTAAAACCAATGGTCATAGATGGCACAAACTATACATTTTTGGAATCCTTGTGACTAGACGGACAATATGACATACACTTCAACATGATTGGAGTAATTTAAAAGTTTGACCCCTGTGCAAACTTAAATTGGCCCCTATTGAAAAAGTGACACCGCAATTTGACACCATTAACTACCTTGCATTGATGTAGAGGGTCCATAGTAACTACTAAAGGTGTCAAACCTTAGATGAAGTCGGGCATGAACGAACTCCCTAAATAAGGACCCTATGATATTCTGCTCCTGCTCTATCAAATCTGAGATAAATAAACCTAACAGAGATCGGAAGCAAAGTTGTGATCCATTGTATCGAGCGTATCGAACCAGGTCTGTTTCGGCTTGCAATGACTTGGCCGCACGGCGCTGCGGCACTGTGAGTGCCTAAAGTTTTCTAAGAGCGACGTATCTTGTAGATCAGGCAATTTTACCCAATTGTGTGCTTCAATTCATGACTTTACATGAATGTAATTGTTCTTCGGACCAGCTCACATTAACACTTTATGGGCTTGGCTAAGTCAAAATTCAAATAAAATGTCCAATTAGATCCCATTCTGTTAAAAAATATGAGTTTGAGAAATAAACTGGCCCAAATTTGTTTCATTTCTTGTGGTATTGAAAGAGAAAATGCACATTTTAATTAACTCAGTATAGGGCCCTTGCTCGGAAGGTAAATTATATTGAATGGACTTTTGTTTGCCCTCCAGATCATCCAAGGATGCGAAGAATACAATGCATGCACCTGGTTCACCTGAACATTTCAGCTATTTCTACAGGTGATTCCTTTGTATTCTCTGCATGGTTGGGTTGTTCTGGAGGCAGGTCTGGCCAAGATAACCTATTGACCTGCCGTGCAAGCGCCCTATATTTTGAAGATATCCAAGAATGTCATTAATACATTGAAGTTTGAGCACATTCTACCTATAGTCGACAAATGAGTGTACAAAATTGGAGTCATTTTAAGTTATTCCATGGCTTATATGTAACAGTTATTGAGTACTAAACTGTGTTCAAAGCTTTTTGACAAATAACACGCACGTGTGAGCATCATTTATTTAAAAAATAGCCCGCCAAACTCAAATCTTAGGGTTATACATTGAAATGCATTGAATAGCGATTACTGCTTCTCGATCAGATTATCCAGGAAAATCAATGCCACTTTTATGTGGCGAGGATTGAGGCAAACATTGTTGCATGGCTTCACCTGAAGATCGATTGCCACTCACAGTTCATTTAATTTAGCAAAATCGTGCACTTTCTAAACATAGATAGACAGGACAACCATGATGATTATCAAACATTGCATTTACTGATTTTAACGCAAAGGGGATCATGAAATTTAAATTAATTTTAATCAATTATATCAAGTTTTGGAGCTTTTATTCTGCAATAACGGAACATTTATGCTTAAATAATTAATACGCCCGCTATATTTGTCGGGCTTTTTTAAATTTCGGTATCAACACTTCACCTCCAAGTGAACCAAACCCTCGACAATATGCATGAACTGAGAAGAATAAAAATCAACTATAACCATACCGGACCAATGCGGACGCTGCAACAATCCATTGATTACTTGCTTCGAATCTCTGTTAGGTTTATCCATCTCGGCTCAACTTAAACAAAAACCAAACTCGTTTTCTAACAATGTTTTGTTTCTACGTACAAGTAACAATAATCAGTTTAAATTAATATCTCTTTAAAAATGTTAACTATATGGTGACCACACGTACAGATGACAAAATCCTAAAAACGTGTCCACCCCCCCCCCCCCCCCCGCCCCCCCCCCCCCCCCCCCCCCCCCCCCCCCCCCCCCCACCCCCCCCCCCCCCCCCCCCCCCCCCCCCCCCCCCCTCCTAAGTTGAATAAAAAAATCCAGAGACTTGCCCGTTATTTGAAGGGGAAATAGAACACAATTTATTTCACGTCAAACATTCCGTTCTGACGTTAAAATTAATTATTCAATTTAACAGGAATGAAACTCATTTCATCTCGTGTAGTTTATACAAATCGCCGTTTGTTGTATCATAATGCAAATACAAACTTACAATTGTTTCCATACTTATGAACATGATGGAGGGGGACTCAAACGTTCCACCAGGTTTTCTGTAATTTGGCAAGCACTAAAAGTTACACGTTGCATGGCAAAGTACTGTTATCTGGCCTCCATTTTGTTGATTAACAATATAAATTTGATTCTTCAATTTTATTTAGTCCTCGTTGAAACACACTTTGTTTATTATGGAAGCCCCGTGTGCGATATTGAGATCCAGGGGTTTTTGAATCAATCCATGAATGCATTGCAAATGTGCCTATACTGTACTGCACAAATCAATCAGTACTTAGGGATAAAAAGTGTTCAAGAGTTCAAGACCAACAAACATTTTCATGAATCATGCGAAAATTCTAACACTTGTAGGCTAAAATGGGTGTAAATGTCCTAGTTTTTTAATGTTAAGAATAGGATTTTTGGGTACACCATGACGTTGGAGTGAAATTTCCCAAAACTTGGGCATTGTGGGATTGACTCAATACACCCTCTGCTTGAGATCAGACCAGGTGATATGTACTATATAGATTGTGCAAGAGAAGGAAAGTAGAATTCCCCTAGTTCTATGTTGAGAATGCACCTGTTGTGGATAACTAGAGAGGTGAAATGGAATTCCCCAAGATGTAAATTTAGGAACTGAGTCAACTTTGTTTCTGCATTGATATCAAAAAAGATTGCATAATTTGGATTTCCATGATATTAAAATGTTAGGTGATGCAATACAGATTATGTAATTGATTTCCAGTTTGGTCCTAAATGAGATAGCAGCAGACTGATAGTGGAGTAATACTGGATTGTATTGCAGATATAGTGTCGTCGAGGATTGAGAAGAGATGCCCATGGAATGTTTCCTGTGCTATAAGTGGATTTGCATGCAATTGAGATCAGACAGCGTGATATTGTACTAGATAATTGTGCAAGAGAAGAAGAAAGGTAGGAAGTCCCCTAGTTCTGTTGAGATATGAACCTGTTGTTTATAAATGAGAGGGAATGGAATTCCCACGATGTAATAGGAACTGAGGCAACTTGTTATGCATTGATAATCAAAACAGATTGCCTAATTTGGGAATTTCCAATGTATTATAAATGTAGTGATGCAATACAGATGATGTATTGATTTCAGTTTTTGCGTCCTAAATGAAGACTTTAGCGGCAGACTTGATGTGGTAGAATACCGGATGTATTGACAGATATAGTTGTCGCGGAGGAGTGAGAGATATCCATGGAATGTTTCATGTGGATTATAAGTGGGAATTGGCATTGTCATTTTGGAGTCTTTGATGGGAGTTGGGAGGAAATATCATCGTTGAACTTAACGATACTTAAGCTTGGACATAAGCTGTCACTCTGGAAGAACTTTGTGTAAGATTATAACTGTTGAATTTAACATGAATTGTCACGTAAGTTGTTTGGGACATTCCCCAATTCTGAACCAATCTGAATTAAAAATCGCTTTTTTAAAGAGTGTGATATTATTAAATTAGATTCTTTGTGCACAAGGCTCATTTATTTGTGTTTGTAAGTTATTATGGCCTTTGACATGCACGAAAAACGTCGTAACAGTACGTTTTGGTATTTTTAACGGGTTGTGTACTTTTTTATCTATTATTTATTGTTATCAATTTTACAACAGTCGGTAAGGACAGTCCAATGTATACATTAAAAACAAACCAAGAAACAAAAATGAATACACGAATGATAATACGAAAAACACAACAGAGATGATAGTGCGATGATTCCAAGGCCTGGGGTTTCTTAATTCCAAACCGGATTCATATAGCAGTCTCAACGAGACATAACCGAAATTGTACACCAGTATATTCTTACTGAGAGAGCTTTGATATGGAATAGAATGACAGAAAACTTAATTTAAAAGAAATGGATCCCAGACAATAGAGTCGAGTATCTACGGAGGGGGTTATCCGCTGACCCACCCCCCCAGACTCTACCAACCAACTTTTTTTTGCGCTTCGTTTTAGGTCCGATACACTTTGAGATCTGGTTGACAAATAAAATTGGCGATTTCAAGATGGCGTCCAAAAATGACCGCCCAAAAGGCAAATAAAGAAAATGTGGTATTTAATATCAAAACAGTACTAAAATTCTAAAATTAATGTTAGAATAAAGCTGTCTGGTCATTGGCATTTAAATTCTAGTATTTAAAAAAATAAAAATATTTTGCAATATCTAAAAATCCAAATGGCCCCCCAAAATTTTAAAAAGCAAAAAACTAAAAAATTAAAAAAATCAGGTATTTAATATCAAACCAGTAAAGATGCATAAAATTAATGTTAAGATATTGCTACATGGAATTGGTATTTAAAGTACATTAGTATTTGAAGTTTTTGCCAGTTCCAAATCCAAGGATGGCCCCAAAAATGGCGCTAACTTAAAATAGGCAAAATTAAAGAGAAAATGGGTATGTAATATCAAACATGTAATAAATTCATCAAAAAAATGTTAGTAGAATTAGATCTAGTTTTTGCCATATCTAAAAATCCAAGATGGCGACCCATTAAAATAGGCTAAAATTATTAAAGAAAATAGGTATTTAATATCAAACATGTAAAAAAAAATGGTAAAATTAATAGTTAAATAAGTGCCTGGTCATTGGCATTTAATTTCTAGTATTTGAATTTTACCAATTAAAAAATCAAAGATTGGCCCAAAAATGTCCACCAAAATAGCAAAATTAAAGAAAATGTGGTATTTAATATCACAACATCGTAATAAAATTCTAAAATTCCTGTTAAATAAAGCTGTCTGCGTCATTTGCCATTTAAATTCAGTATTTGAAGTTTTTGCCATATTCTAAAAATCCAAGATGGCGCCCAACTTGCCGCCACATAGGCATTAAGTAGAACAATCATGTATTTAAATTCAAACCAGTAATAACTTCATAAATTAAATGTTAAGATATCGCTACCTTGTTATTGGTATTTAAATTCTAGTATTTGAATTTTTTGCCATGTTCAAAATAAAAATGGCGCCCAAATGGCCGCTAAAATAGGCAAAATTAAAGAAAATTGGGTATGTAATATCAAAACATGTAATAAATCATCAAGAAAAAATGTAGAATTAGTTTTGCCATATCTAAAAGCCAAGATGGCGCCAATAAATAGCAAAATTAAGAAAATAGGGTATTTTAATTAAAACAGGTAAAAAAAATGGTAAAATTAATAGTACAATAGTTGCTGGTCATTGGCATTTAATTCTACGGTATTTGAATTTTTACCATATAAAAAATCAAGATAGGCCCAAAATGTCCACCAAAATAGACAAAATTAAAGAAAATGAAGTTATTTACATGTCAAAAAATAAATTGGTTGACAGTTAGAATAGTTGACTGATCGTATTTTGGCATTTTTTTTAGTTTTTGGAATTTTTTGCCATATCTAAAAACCAAGATGGCTGCACCCAAATAGGTAAATTGCCAAAAATGGTACGCAGTCATCTCAAAGCGTAGTAAATGGGAAAAGACTAATTAATTTACACTTATTACAAGCCTCAAACCAGCCAGGAAAGTTGGCCATTTGGTGGAGCTTTCAGATAAAATCAAATCCAATCAAAGTTATTCCATCTCAACATAAAAATATACAATATAATTATGCACGATAAGCAAAATGGCGAATTGATGATGACACTGCTAAACGCATACGGGGAGTTGCAGTGCCCTTGAATTCAAGGTTACAAACATCGATTGAAGATGCAAACATTTACCAGGAACTCAATTAATAATATGAATATGAACAAAAATACAAAAGAACCTGTGAATGCATTAAAAGTACTATTTTATAATAATTCAACTTGTATAAAGCTAGTACATTGGGAAATGGTCCTGGATTTAAAACAGCAATAAACACGTGTACAATATTTATGAAGACAGGACAAATACCAACAAATAAACTAGACAGGACGAAAAGACAAACAAGACAGACCGACTGATATGCCTATTTCGAGGAAAATAAGCCAAAAGTGATGTAGAAATGAAGTTATGGAGAGAGGTCATTGTAGTAGAAAAAACTCAAGGAGGTATTGTTTAAGTTAGTTTTAATGATGCAAAGAGAGACATTTTTACAGGTGAGCAGGTAGGTTTTCCAAAGTAGGGGCCTTGAGAAACTAGGGGTGTTCCTGGCAAAAAAGTGTTTGGTTTCTTGATGAAAAAGTCTTGGCCATATCTTGTATTAGTGATGCGAGGGCGTGTCATGTAAAAAAGTCGTCAGGAATGAGGTCAGTAGGGGAGACATGATGAAAAAAAAAAAAAATCGGAACATAAAAGATGCAAGCTGTAGTGTGTTAGATATCATAAATCTTCAGAGTTTTGAGGGATGAAAAAGGGGTCAGTATGAGCAAAGCAGGATAGAGGTAGTGACATGTTATAAGAATTCGTTTTTGAAGTAAAAAGAAGGAGTCGAGATTGCATGTGGAATCGGCCCAATCTTCCCATAAGAAAAAATACGTAGAACAAGAGAATTGTAAATGTTTTCAATGATCCGGTGGAGAGGGAATGGTCGAACCTTACGGATCTTATACCTTGTTTAGAAAATATTTTTAAAACAGCTGTGGTTGAGAAGTCCATGATAATTGGATCAAAAAGTAGGCCTAGAAATTTAGTAGTATCTAATTGCTGAATTAGTGTATTATCTATTTCAAGCTTGAAATGTTGAATTGTTCAATTTTTAAAAAAAAAAAAAATAATGTAATTAGTTTTTAATGTGAGAGATAACTATTTAGTTTAAACCAAGTGGAATGCTAATTAATTCAGTGTTTAAATTGTTTCCATATTTTAGGGTCATGTGTGAAATAAAATGTTTTTGTGTCGTCAGCAAATAAAAATAAAGGGGGTATTGGGAGCATGATGGAGGTCAGTAATATATAATAAGAAATAATAGGGGACAAATAGACCCCTGTGGAACCCACATATGACATTGGGGTTTCAGCTAGATGTTGGTAAATGAAATACTTTGTTTCCTGCCAAGAGAGGTAATTTTTTATCCAACTGTTGGCCCAGGCATATGATACCATAAGTATTAAGTTTATGAAGTAAAATAATCATGATTTGGTATCAAATGGCTTTACTAAGATCAAGTAAAGCCTATGGTAGGAAAGTTTTTGGTCAAGGATTTTGGCTATGTTGCAGTAAAGATCGTGATTGCCATGTATCGTCGAATCGTTTAGGCCTATAAGCAAATGGTGGGATGGAGTATATATTGTGACGGGTTGTGAAGTCAAAAATACGATTGGACACAATCTTTCAAGGATTTGGAGATAGCTGAAGGATGAAATCGGTATGTAATTTGTAAAATCGTGCTTATCTCCAGTTTTGAATACAGGTAGAACATAAGCCTCTTTCAATAAGGAGGACAATGCCGGATGAGAAAGAGTTATTAAAAATTTGGGCAAGGACATCACTGATCTGTTGAGAATAAATCTGCTTAACGAAGATTGGTACTGATGCATCAGCGGCCTTGCTTTTGTTGTTTTTCAACTTTGATGATATTTGTCCAATTTCAGCAGCAGAAGTGGGATAAATAAACACGCTTTTGGATATTAAAGATGGCAAAGGTGGTGTATAATCACTGGGCGGGTCTGAGATTTTATCAACAAGAGTTTTACCAATGTAGCAAAAAACTGTTGACGTTCTTCTGCATGACCTTAGCATCGGTTTAACTTTTCCGTTGTTATAGAAACGTCGGGTAACTTAGATTTCTTATTGCGCCCAAGTAGATTGTTAAGCACTTGCCACACTTTTTAGTTGTGTGTTGTATTATTTCAATTTTAGTAGGATGCTAATTTTTACTGAGTCGAAGTAAAAGATTAAGTTGATTGCGGTAATTATTATATTCCGTTGATTGTTAGAGTCGGTTTAGCGATAGAGGTTTTATACAAGTTATCCTTTGTTTTAAGTGATTGTATTAGGCCTTTGGTAATCCAAGGTTTTGTAGGTGAGTGCGTCTAGAAATAATGTTGGTTTGAACAGGACAGTGAAGATTAAGAGTTCTTAAATTTATTTGAAATTCATTGTAGGCTAAGTCAGGATCGGGATTGTCTTTTACATACTGGCCAGTCAATAAGGGAGAGCGCATTTTTCAGACATTTGATTTATTTGGCTTGTTGACGGACACCCTGTTAAAGGTGTATGATGGTTGATTTTAGGCTATGTGTTGTTGAGTAAGAATGATGGGGTAATGATCGGAGAGGTCTGTGATAATAAGACCTGAACGAGGATTGAGTTGGCTTAGTCATTGGTTAAAAATGTTGTCAATAAGAGTTGCGGTCATTTGACCATATTTGTTGGGCCTAATCCTGGTTGGACGGTCATGCAGGGGATATAAATCATTGCGAATAAAACAAGTTGATAAAATCTCTGACTTTAGAATCGGTGGGTGTGTCAACAAATCAAGGTTATAATCACCCAAATATAAAATTTCTTTTTAGTCATTGGATATGGTAGTCAGAATTTACTATCGAATTGCAACCGGAAGTCATTGAAATTGACATATTCAGGTTTATAGATTTATACAACAATAATGTTGGCCCGGAATTATGTGTTATTTCGACAAAGAGAGAATCACATCAGAAACGTTTAGCGAAAGGGTCGGGCCGGTTCGCTATAATTTGTTAGAGTTAATGAATAAGAGACACGCCACCTCCTCTCCGATTTGGTATTATACGGTTCTCAATTGCAAAAATCAACCAATATCAATTAATGACGCATCACTATCAGAAAAACCATAGGTGTCAAAAGTTGATGCAATAAAGATAAGAAGTTTTCAATATCTTGAATGTTTATTAAGACTTCTAATGTTTGACTGGAATAAAAGAGAGGTTGGAATTACTGATGTTAGGGTCATGGGTGTGTATGTTGTCACGGTATCGTAATCTGCCAAGATGAGATATTGGAATGGTCAACATCAGTTCATCAAAGGGGTCTTTCGAAGGATTTATAGAGCTGTTAAAGGCAACTGTTTAACGTTAAATTATGTAAGAGTCGGTAATAACACGACACATACGAACACATACAACAAAATAAGAAATAATTACACCCCCCCAAAAGTCAAGATTAGTACAGTCAGAAAAAAATTTATAAAACAATTGAAAAAAAAAGCAATATCCATAAAAAATCCCTTGGGTGTTGAGATTAAAATAAACGAAAAAAATAAAAAACTTAAAAAAAGCAAAAAATAAAAAAAATAAAAAAAATAAAAAAAATAAAAAAAATACAAAATTATACAGAATGAAGTACCACAGACTAAAAGAACATAATAAAATAATTATGGCAATGGATTGATTTGTCAAAATTATCCAAAAGGGGTCGACACAAGGGGACTGGGAATTTATTATAGAACACAAATAACGTGTGTAATTATATGGTCAATAATAAATGTGGTTCAAAGATCAATCTCTGCAGCAAGCACATTCAGCAAGACAAGGAATAAGACACGGGATACATCCATATAAAAGTACGGTGCGCATACAGGGAGAGAAATCTTGTTTCCACCGATCCACGCTGCAGAGTCGTGCATTTATGTGTGACTTTAAAACAAGCAAAATATAGAGAAACAATGTGACTATCTTACGACACCAAAAAATGCATTGAAATAAGTGGAGATTAACGAAAACTAAAATGAAAAGTGATGAATAGGGCAAAATATTAGGATGCTTAACACACGAGTAATAATGAAAATTGTAATCAAATATTATAACAAAGGCGGGATATGACCTAAATATACAAATAAAGTTACCAAAGACTAGAAATTTATAGGTCAATGATAATGGGTTATGAAAAGAATTCAATCTCTGCATGCAGCACAATGCCAGACAAAATAAGCGGAAAGATCAGAACCCTGGTTGTAATTTAGGAAAGCACGAGCTTAAACATCCTATGTGTACCGTGCTGCTGCATACATGGAGAGAAAACTTGGTTCCACAGATCCCACGCTTCGGGATTTGTTATCGACTATGCCAAATCTCATTTGGACACTTCCAAGCACCCCTAGCTTCTGGGAGGTGTCACAGACTGCAGTACAGGGAGGATAACCCCACGTACCAGAGTGTCCAGGATTGACACAGTGTGCAGAGATGATCCATAGCCAAAATCCAGCACCGTCACAGTTTTGCTTAGGTTTTGAAGATTGGTGGCTAGCCTGCTGATAGGCATGGTTCCCTTGTGTAGGCTTAACTACATGAAGCGAACTCAAATTTACCTTCTCAGTCTATACTGCCCATTGGTTTATCCTTTTACTCTCCAAATCTCGGTTCTTCCAAAGCTCATTTTAGACCTCGAATTGGGGATGCATCCGCCCAACTTACTTTAGGCGTATGCTTTCCTTGGCGTATGCTTTCCCATCAGGCACCCTCCCTGACCTTGACGACAGATGCGTCCAAGCTCGGATGAGGGCATATTTTCAGACTGACAATGTCAGGCAGGTGGACACCAACCCAGGCCCGCCAGAACATCAACGTGCTGGAACTTTGGAGAGTGATTCTGGCACTTTATACTTTTAAGTTTCTTGGACCTTCAAGTGAAACTGGCCCATATGGTATTTTATCCTTTGTGTTCACTTGACAATATCTCCGGTTAGGGTCCATCAAATTGGATGGAATAAAAACTAGGATGTAGCTTAAGAAGTGGTCTAACAAATAAAGTCAAAATATCTCACAGAAATGCTCAGTTTATATTTTTTTATAATTTTTAGATTGATTGTATAGTTTATTTTGGGACAGTCTGTACTCAACCTAACTCAACACATTGAGGATGGTTTCGAGAAGGGTATGGAAACCGGAGTTGTGTTCGTCCACCTATGAGCAGCCTACGACACTGATAATCACAGATGCCTACTCCATAAGATTCTGGATATCACCAAGGACATCCGCTTGACTGAGCTTATCAAAGGATTGCTGGCAAACAGGGTGTTCTTTGTTCAGCTAGGAGCGAAGAAGAGCCGAAGGCGTAGGCTCAAGAATGGACTACCACAAGGGAGCGTGCTTAAACCTCTCTTGTTCAACATCTATACTAAAGACCAACCTAGGAGTGCAGGAACCTGTTGTTTTATCTATGCAGACGATCTTGGAATCAGCGCACAAGATGCAGACTTCACAGTTGTTGAAGAGAGACTCTCCAAAGCTTTGGATGAACTCATTCCTTATTGTAAGGAAAACCAAACGAGCATGCAAGAGCGTAGCTGCCAAGTATCTAATGTGAAGCACCCTATGTCTGGACAGATACCTGCTGCCAATCGCCTTAAATCCAGAGAAAGTTTCTTGAGCAAAGTCCACCTCTTGAAACAATCTCTTAGGAGCTTCAAAGAGTCGCCTTGTGGAAAGAAAGACTTCCCATCAACCAAGTTGATATTGGTATTGAACCTGATGAGCATCTCCCACCTGGAGCTGACTCCTCATGGGCTGAATGGCGATGCATCAACAGATTGAGAACCAGAATCGGCCGATCTAAGGTTTCCTTGCAGAAGTGGGGCAACCTGGAAGCAGATCAGGACACTGCCTGTGGTTGTTGACCATCACCACAGACAATGGAACATCTCTTGGTCTGCCCACTGCTGGAGCAACAATGCACAAACAAGGACCTTGCGGAATTCAATGAAGCAGCCAGATGTTGCATCCATCTCTGGCTAGATCATATTTGAGAACCACAGTGTTTGGACACGATGAGAAGAACTACATATTTGTTGATATTTTCAACTTGTCTTTCCCTGTTGAAAATTGTTGGAAATAGTGTTAGTGTTCTAAGCTTAAACCAAGTTGATTTGCATTAATAAAGCTTCCTGTAAAGCTGCTGTATACAATGCACAACAATCAAACGGTGTTATTATGGAGCTACTCCAAACGGATGATACTGGTAGAGGTAGAGAGGACGCGCATTCAACACAATCAGCACTCTAAAGAACCTTGTCGCAGTGCATTATTCTAGATAATTGCTCTTGACCGTATAGGTCTGTGCAGACAGCCCTCAGTCTTCGGCTCATCGGGCTGCTGCACGGACCATACTGGTCACGAGCGGATTGTCTAGAATAAGCTCACTGGCCATGTCCTTATCCTTAACTGGTCTACTACAGTGCACTAGGTAGGTAATAAGGTTATTCTGTCATCATTTTTGTAATGCTTAAAAATGTTTGGGCATTTATGTTGTACGTATATTACGGTTTTAATCTGTACACGCATAGAGCTCTGTTCGTATGCGCTTTATAAGAACCCTTTGTTGCATGAAATGGTACATGTTCCCTAAGGTGAAGCTGATGAAAAAATAGGTAGTACTACGAAGGTTATCCGTTAACCCTCCAGGACTCTCCCCATAACAACAGAGGTCTGAAGCCGAGTGATCATCATGTATTTCAGCAAGGCGTTTGATACAGACCCAAACGAGAGATTTGAGAAACGCCACGGTTTTCAAGAATTCTGATGTCCAGGGCTCATTACATCATGGATAAGAACATTCATTTGACAAATTAGTTGTAAATCCTTTTGCACTGAAGAAACATTCTTCATTCCATCCACAAATAACAAAAATATAATTAATACCAAGTATTTTTCACACTTAATTGTAAAGGAACAACTCTGGAACTTTCAACTGTTAGTAAAACAACTGTGTGTGCCCTCTACTTCCGGACAACCTTCACTACAGAAGGAAATATCATACACAGAACTACAAACGAAAACGCCAGAGCAACGACAAAAGAAGTGACTCAAAGATAACCACGGTCAGCCAACCGTCCAGCACAATTCCGTGGTAGGATACTAATTATTGCTTGCATTTGTAAAAGATCACAGGGGATTTCTTCATTAAATTTCGTATTATAAAAATCACAACATTGCTGTTTGTAACATTAACAAATATTTTTAAAAAAAAAAAAAGTGGGGGGGGGGCACTTGCTCATTTTCGTTTCACAGGACGATTTCTGTAGAGTAGGAGAAATCCTTTTAACACTGGCATTGGTCCTGATCTTTTTTT
This sequence comes from Ophioderma brevispina, assembly GCA_023653785.1. Classification (NCBI taxonomy): domain Eukaryota; kingdom Metazoa; phylum Echinodermata; class Ophiuroidea; order Amphilepidida; family Ophiodermatidae; genus Ophioderma; species Ophioderma brevispina. The sequence goes on from JAMKCH010001785.1 coordinate 20,258, forward strand.
CTGAAGAATGGTGCGGAGAGCAATGGAACATGCTCTACTTCCAATTAAGGAAATCAAAAGGCTCCATCTGACGAATCTGCGTAGAACGCTGAGGGAAAGAAACTGGGTTCCCGGGATTCCGGGTCATCCATTGAGATCCGCTTGGAATAAACCTGGAATCCCGATTTATCATATTCATGCCTGATACGAGTAGTGGGATCTCCTCGATGGTCTTAAAGTTTCTCTGAAGATCAAGGAAACGCCCAGCTCTGATACTAAAAATTATTTGCAACTGGAGAATGGTAACCCACAGGTATGATAATACTTGTTGTCTCAGTGTTGAGCCATGTTTTTCCATTATCCCTTAGTTTGTTGTGAAACCATAACATTTATGATCAAAAAAAAAAACAATTCCAAAAACACCATTGAAAGAGATAATGGTGGTCTCTCTTCATCTTTTACATGAGTAACCATACTCAATTCTTGTCCTTGTAGAAAAATCGCACTGGATTCGAGACCCCAAAAAAGTGCTGTGAAACATCCGCATGTTTGTTTGTGCCTTGGAAAATCCTGGAAGAAAATCAAGGGTTTATCATTCTAATCGAGGATCTCCCAGACATTGATACACTACCGCCAATCGTTCTTAAGCTGAAGGAGTGGGTTGAGGGTAAGATACCTTCTGCTGTTTTGATTGTTCCGGTATTAAACTTGAGAGCTGGACTAGAACTCTGTTTTATTTAAACTATTGCCCTTACATTTAATCCCACACAGGATTGAACATAACTCGCGTGACATAAGCACTAACGATGGTTTTAATTGAACAGAGCAGCTTTGTAAGGCGCATTTGAAATTGGATTTCAACAAAAATAAAACACATATTAAATTTTTGACAACACTGAATGAAAATAACATACCTTTACAAGAATTACGCCCCACAACCAACGACATTATCCGCACCCATCTGTGAGTGAAACGGCTACCCCCATTTCCTTTACAACTACATCTCCACTTGCCAGCACTGGCTCAACTACCAAAAGGAAAACACAACTACTTGCACCCACATCTGTGACTGCAAGGGATACCACTCCCAGTGAGACTACCGTTCAACCCACTATCACGAGTATTGGCTAGCGTTCATTTCAATAGCGTATCTTTTAAATACTTGTTTTATTACTATGGCCAAAATAATCAATTTGAAGGAGATTGTCAACACTGACATCAAATTTTTTAACGGCATGTTGTCCGGGGCCAGATTGGGTGTGTGATCTCTGTAGACGCGAGGAAGAGAATAAATCTGAAATCCAGTACAGCTATTTTTTTAATAGATAATGACAGGGTACTTTGCTGAAAATTAATTCTCTTTCTGATAAGGCTAGAGCTATCAATGTCTCGCAAAATTAGAAAAACATTCTTTGCAGATTTTGAATAACGAAAGTATCGCAGCAATATTCGAAACTTTGATCATGGTTTGATTATGGAGCATTTAACCTAAATATTAAAGATTACATTATTAACGATTAAATTATTTATTAAAGTATGTATCTAACCGTATGGTTGATGCGTCATGATGTATACGCTATGGGCAGTCCTCCTAAGAGAGCTTAAAGTCTTTTCGTGTCAAATACTCCCAGAGCTATTCTTTAATTTTTCCACGAGAAAACCACTCAGCGAACCACCGTTAGTGTAGGGACAACCTCCATCATCACTACTTACCCACTAACAAGTGAAGAGTGGTCCACGCTACTATGAATAACTTCACACCAAGCCTGACGACTAACGGAGCAGTATATCAACAATCGCACAACCGCTTATATCTACAAGCTCCAGAAAACCAACAACAGCATGCCCAGTATTAGAACGAGCGAAGCGTCTACTCCGATGCCAAGCACAGCAAAATTATTGCCGACGTCTGACATAACCAAGAGATAACATCAGCTACCGTTCCAACACCATCACAAACACCATAAGCTAGATCACGACAGCGAAATACAACGACAACGCACCTACCAACCACCAGTATCCCTCAACTACAGTTAGTTTTCTTTCCTGTGTCGGTTTTGATGGTGCGAATATTTGCTTGCCCTTCTCTTTTGCCAAAAAAGTGTCCGTTAAGTATATACAACTTAACAACAAAACTAATTAATTTCTGTTTGCCTTAAACTTTAACGCAAATCTCTATTGTATAAACAGGTTCCAGTGACAACTACAACTGAGATTTTGCCACCCTCAAAAGAAACCGACCAAAGTTAAACGGTACCTATCTTCACTATACCACAGGTAATAAAATATATTACATACCGATTTCTACTGTGAAGACCTTTCACTTTCAACCCTTCAAACAAAATTGAAATGATCTTTTTGTCACGTGTACTGATTCTTTTCGCTTGCAAATATCAATGACAACTAATGATCATTCATTTCATCATTTCACGGATTAATTGAATATTGTACTGAAGATAGTTTCAAACACGGAAACATTCTTATTCCCCAAATAAAAAAGAAGTAATAAAGTATTCCTACACTTGCTTGTAAAGGAACAACTCGGGAACTTTCACTGTCCGTAAAACAACTGTTGTGCCCTCTACTAACCAGGACAACCTCACTACAGAAGAAATATCTACTCAGAACTTAAAACAACGAAAACGCCAAGAGGCACACTCGACAAAAGAAGTGAACTTCAAAGATAACCACGGTCAGCCAACCGCCACACCATCCGATTCAGGTAGGAATATTTAATTATGGCTTGCATTTGTAACAGATCACAGGGGATTTCTTCATTAAATTTCGTGTTATAAAATCACAACATTGCTGTTTGACATTACATATTTGCAAATTGCACTGGCTCTTTCGTTTTCTTGGACGAGTTCTGTAAAGTAGGAAATCCGTTTTAACACTGCATTGTCTGAACTTTTTTTTCTGAAGAATGGTGCGAAGAAAATGGCACATCTCTAGCTCTACCAATTAAGGAAATTCAAAAGTGATCCATCTGACTAGCTGCGTACAGAACTCCTGAGGTAAAAGAAATATGGGTTCCTCGGGATTCCGGGTCATCCATTGAGATCATCTGGATAAACCTGAATTCCAGATTTTATCATATTCAGCCTATACGAGTATTGGGACTCCCTCGACTGGTCCTTAAGTTTCTGCTTGAAGATCAGGAAACGCCCAGCTCTGATACGAAAAATTATTTGGCATGTGGCGAGCCGCGGATAATGGTAACCCCACAGGAGGAATAACCTTGTGTCCATCCAGTGTGAGCATTTTTTCCCATTATTCCTTAGTTCTGTTGTAAACAATAACATTTATTAATCATTCAACCCCATTGAAAGAGATATATGGTTGTCTCTCTCTTCATCTTTTAAATGAGTAACCATAATCAATCTTGTCTTGTAGAAATCGAACTGATCGAACCCAAAAAGTGAGGATGACCCATCCATTTTTGTTGTGCCCTTGGCAATCTGGAAGAAAATCAAGTGTTTTATCATCATAATCGAGGATCTTCCCTTCCCCCGACATTGATACACTAATTATAACCGCCAATCGTTCTCAAGCTGAAGGAGTGTGTTGAGGGTAAGATACCTTCTGCGTTTTGAAATTGTTCAGGTTTAAACTTGAGAGCTGGACTAGAAATCCTTTATTTAATATTGCCTTACAATTTACTCACCACACCGGCAGTTGAGACATAAAATCGCGGGACAAATAAGCACTACACGATGTTTTAATTGACAGGAATCAAGCTTTTTAAGGGCCTTTGAATTGATTTCAACAAAAATAAAACACGTCACTTAAAATTTTGACAACCCTAATGAAAAGAAATAACCTTTACAGAATGACCCACAGACGCAGTATCGCAACACATTTGTAAGTGAACGTCTACCCCCATTTCCTTTACAACTACATCTCCACTTGCCAGCACTGGCTCAACTACCACAAGAAAACACAACTATTGCACCCACATCTGTGACTGCAATGGAGACCACTACCAGGGAGACTACCGTTGCAAACCCACAGCACGGAAGTATTTGTAAGCGTTCATGTTCAATGCGTATTTTTTAAATACTCTGTTTTATTACTATGGCCAAATAAATAAATTTGAAGGAGATTGTCAACACTGACATCAAATTTTTTAACGGCATGGTTGTCCGGCAGATGGGTTGTGATCTCTGTAGACCGAGGAAGCGAATAACTCTGAAATAGTACAGCTTCGTTTAATATGATATGACAGGGCCTTTCGTCTGAAAATTAAATTCTCCTTTCTGATATGATAGAGCTATCAATGTCTCGGCAAAATAGTGAATAAACAGCATTCCTTTGCAGATTTTGAATAACGAAAGTAATCGTAGCTATATTAAAACTTTGAAGTCATAGGGTTTGACTATTGTAGGCATCTAACCTGAAAATATTAAAGACCTAAATTATTTTAAAGATTAATTATTATTAAAGAATGTTATCTTAGCGTATTGGTGATGCGTCAATGATGTATACGCAACATTTGTATCTGTTTCATTATTTCTTGGATATGTCCTTGGTCTGTACCTGATTTTTATACTGGGAGGAGATCTAAGCTTTCTCAGATCCATGCTGGTGATTACATTTCATGGATTTTGATATGTGATTAATTCGCACAACATTTTTAAATGATTTTATAAACTGTTTTTCAGTCATATCATTTTTACTAAAACTGGAGCTGTGACACACTTTGGAGGGGAATTTCTCACACCACTTGAAATTCCCATCAGTGCATAATATATTGGTTGTGTACTTCACTGGAACGAAAACACTTGAGACTGTCTTCTTGAGACCCTTGAGACTGTCTTATATTTGCATCACCACTCTGACAATGATTTTCAGAAATTGATTATTGATTTCACCATGGGAACGCTTATTTGGCTCCTTGGCCTCTGCCCTGGCCTTGCCCATTCCTTAAATGGGGGTGAGCATGTTACAAACATTGTACACATGAGGTGACACGACATTCTGCTGCTTATTTCACCTTAAGCCATTTGTGGACCTAGGATATCGTATTACCAAAACAGTTTCAGCAGCGACTTGCCGTTATCGTGCCTTCTCTCCTATCTGTTGATAGTGAACCATCCATGACCAATTTATATACACCATCTACTGTGCTTAAAAGTGACAATCTGAAATATGACAGGAACACTTTGTTGAACCTAAATTCTCCCAATATCATCTTACCACCCTCGCAATGCATGTTATCAATCCAATCTTTAAACATAAATGCAATCAAGCCTACCCGCAGAAGGACAAAAGGCAAACAAAAGAATGAATTCTTACTTTAAGCAATATTCACCACGAACTTATCATTTATTTCTGATCTTGCTAATATCTCAACCCACAACTCCAACTCTGTTACTTCAACAGATAATTTGAAGACCAACTTTTGTCTTATCAATGCTTCATCAATATTAATTAAACTGATGGTGTTTGATTGATTATTCATTGAACAGATCTCAGATTGTTGCCTTGACTGAGACTGGCCCACAACACTGATAAACATAGTAAGACTATTGGTGAATTGAAACCTCCTGTTTTGATTTTGTCCATGCACCACGTCCAAGTAGAGGCGGTGGTGGAGTTGGACTTACAAACATGTCAACATAAGTGTGAAATGTCAACATCTTTCAATTCACAACTTTTGGAAACTCTGCTGCTGTTCGTGGTGATTTACAAACTTTAAAGGAACTTCCACCTCCGATCAAGTTAGTCATTGTGTACAGACCCCAATATACCTGCAAAACTAATATGTTCAAATATAAATACTGTTCATAACTAGGAGTTTGCGGCTACCTGACAACTTTGTTACATCTCATGGCAAAGTTACTATTTGTTGGAGATTTTAAAATTTCCATATGGATGTAACGCCAATTATCCTGATACACGGTTTTTAAACCAATGATTACTAGAAACATGCAACTACTCAGTTTGTGAAAGATCCGACCACTGAGTGGTCATATTTTGGACTTGGCTATGACTCGCAACCTCTGAAAGCTTAATTCACTCAGTTGAAGTTGGATCCTTCTTCTCTGACCACTGCACTGTTCACTGCAAATTGGATTTGAACAAGTCCGGTATATGCCAAAAATCAGATTACATATCGCAAACTGAAAGCCGATAAATCAATGCCTGATTTTAATTGTGAATATAAGGAAGTCTGAACTTATCACAAACCCCAAGTCTGACCTCTCTGGACTTATTGATCAGTATAATGAGACCTTAAGTTCCATATTGGAAAAACATGCCCCGCTTAATCTAAAACTGTCCACATTAAGGCCAAGCAATCCTTGGTACAATGTATTAAAATTGCTGAACAAAAACGAAAACGAAAACGATTAGAGAGACGGTGGCGGAAAACCGGCTGCAAGCGACCGTGATATTTTCAAAGCTCAGCGTCTCCATGTTCACTCACTTATCAAAAAGCAAAGTCTTCTTATTACAAGGATCAGATAGAGAAATGTACAACTCAAGGAACTTTTCAATATTGCCGAGTCACTACGGCACCAGATATGGTAAACCCAAATTAACCATCTCATCAGTCTAATCAAGTTTTGGCTGACACTTTTAACATTACTTGCATCTTTTAAATAAATCACATTCGCTCCTACTTTCACTCATGCAGAAAATGGACCCCGTTCTACAACTGCATCTAATGTTTCTTTCCTCACCTGAAACTTTTTCCCCAGCTACGGGAGGGATTGAAGTTGAAACTGGTTAGTCCTCTCCATCAAAACATTGCCAACTTGATCCTATTCCTACATGGATTCTAAAGGAACATATAGATCCCCCCCCCCCCCCCCCCCACCCCCCCCCAACCCGTACCACTATACCAAGATTGTAAATCTCTCTCTTGAACATCAAGTTTTCCTTCACAATTAAGAAGCAGTTGTCAAGCCACTGCCTAAAGAAAATCTTACTCTTGATCAGAAATCTCAAAACTATCGTCCTGTGTCCATTTACCTTTGTATCTAGATTATTTAAAAGTTGTCGGCTTCGCCGTCTTAATGATCATTTGGATAAACCATCTTAAGGAGACTTACCAGCTGCTTCTAAGAAATTTCATGGCACTGAGACTGCACTTCTTTAAAGTGCAAAATGATCTTTTACGGAAAATTTATATAAACATGCTGTTTTTCTTAATACTGCTGATTTATCTGCGGCCCCTTTGACACGGACCATTGATCACAATATTCTTCTGTCCCGTCTTGAAGCATTGTTTCAGGGGTTCAGCTCTTCAATGGATTCTTCATTTTGTCAAAAAGAAGCCAATCTTAGCATTGAAAATGCTTGTCATCTCTGTTCGATCTTCTTTTTGGAGTACCACAAGGGTCTGTGCTAATCCTTTGTTTTTCACCATTTATGTTTCTCCTGTTGTTAATATTGCTCGCTTACGGCTTGGACGCACACACTATGCTGGATGATACCCAACTCTATTTGTCATTTATGTAATGACTCTGAGGCAAAGATTTAGCTCGCAAGCGGATTGAATGATGTGTATCTGATATCCGTTCATGGATGTCCACTCAACAATTACAATTAAATGAGATAATAAACTGAACTCCTTATTGTGTCTTCCAAAAACTCATCAAAACAAGATCCAATACAGAGTATAAGTTTGGCTCTTCAAACATACCTGCTTCTACCACTGTTGTACTTTGGGAATCATCTTGATTCCCTTTTCCATGGACAACCATATTACAAAAGTGTGCCATCTGCATATTTTCACAATCAGAACCTCAGTAGCATAAGAAAACTTCTCTCCAATAAAACTGCAGAAATTCTAATACTCTTTTGTACATCACGCTGGACAAGCGGAAGCTGCTAAATGGTTATAACTGAACAACAACTCAAAAAACTTTCAGTTTGTACAGAACTCTGCTGCACGTGTTTTAACAAAGATCGAAATATGATCACATCACACCTATTCTCAAGTCTCTACATTGGTTACCTGTCCGTGAAAGAATTCATTCAAAACAATTGCTTCTGACCTTGGCAAGGAATGAAAATATGGCACCCTCTTACTTAACTGATCTCCTTTTACCATATACTCTGCACGTTTTCTAAGGTCAGCTGACAAATCTTTACTCACAGTTCCACGTACCATGTCTTCACTGGAGATCGTGCTTTTCTGCTATCGCACCAAAACCTTGACCTCTTTACCTGCTGCTCTTCGACAATCAAATTCTGTTCATCCTTTCAAGTTCTGGACTCAAAACATTCCTTGTTAAACTGCATATATGACTAAAACGATTTGTATTCTATTTTTGACATTATTTTTAGTTTTTAACTGTTTAATCTTCCACCTTTCTGCTTCTTGTATACAAGTCAAACAATTTTGATAGTTGAAAAGTTTATTTCAGCCATCATTTTGATTGTCCTACATGTATTTTGTCCTCATTGTCTTGTTTTCTTATTGTTCCTGCGCCTTGGATTAGAATTTCGTTTTTCTAGATAAATGGCGCATTATAGGTGCTTATTATTACTTATTCTTTTATTACTGGGCAGTCTCTAATAGAGCTTAAAAGTCTTTTCCTGTCAAATACTCCCAGAGCTATTCTTAATTTTCCACAGAGAAAACCACTCAGCGAACCACCGTTAGTGTAGGGACAACCCAGTCCCATCAATCACTAGCTTACCCACAACAAGTGAAGAGGTGTCCATAGCTACTATTGAAAATCACTTCACCAAGCCTGACAAACTACGGAGCAGATATCAACAAAGTAAAACGCTTATATCTACACGCTCCATGAAAACACAACAACAGCAATGACCAGTATTAGAACGAGCGAACAAGCGGTCTACTCCGATCCACGCAAAAGCAAGTATTGCCGACGTCTGAAATTACCAGAGAGATAACATCAGCTACCGTTACCACCATCACAAACGACCCATAAGCGAGATCACAACAAGCGAAATACAAACGACACCACCTACAACCACCATTATCTCAACTACAGGTTTTAGTTTTCTTTCCTGTGTCGGTTTTGATGGTGCGAATATTGCTGCCCTCTCTTTTGCCAAAAAAGGTCCCGTTAAGTATATACAATTAACAACAGGAAAACAATGTCTGTGCACTTAAAAGTGCGCATCTAGATTGTATTAAACAGGTTCCAGTGACAACTACAAATGAGGATTTGCCACCCTCAAAAGAAACGACCAAAGTGCGTACCTATCTTCACTATACCAACAGGTAATCAATATATTACACGATTTATGTGAAGACCTTTCAGCCTTTCAAACAAAATTGAAATGATCTTTTGCACACTGTTATGATTCTTTCTTGAAAATTCAATGACACTAAATGATATTCTTCCGGATATAATTGAATATTTGTACCTGAAGATAGTGTCAAACACGGGAGGAACATCTTATCCCAAATAAAAAAGACAAGTTAACTAAGTATTCCTACACTTGTTTGTAAAGGAACAACTCTGGAAATTTCAACTGTCAGTAAAACAACTGTTGTGCCCTCTCCTACCGGACAACCTTCCACTACAGAAGAAAATATCACGACAGGATTAAAACGAAAAGCCAAGAGGCAACGACAAAAGAAGTGACTTCAAAGATAACCACGGTCAGCCAACCGTCCGACACAATAATTTCAGTCAGGTAGGAATATTAATTATGGCTTGCATTTGTTAAAGATCACGGGGATTTCTTCATTTAAATTTCGTGTATATAAAATACAACATGTGTTTGACATTACAAATATTATCAAATTGCCTGCCTCTTTAGTTTTCTTGGAAGAGTTCTAGTAAAGTAGGAATCCTTTTAACACTGGCAATTGTATGATATTTTTTCTGAAGAATGGTGCGGAGGAACAAAATGGAACATGCTTACCAATTAAGGAATCAAAAGTGATCCATCTGACGAGCTCTGCGTACGACGCCTGAGGGAAAAGAAATATGGGTTCCTCGGGTTCGGTCATCCATTGAGATCATCTTGGATAAACCTGGAATTCCAGATGTTATCATCATTCATCCCTGATACGAGTAGTGGGGATCCCTCGATGGTCTTAAAGTTTCTCTGAAGATCAAGGAGGAAAAACGCCCAGCTCTGATACGAAAAATTATTTGCAACTGGAGAAGATGGTAACCCACAGGTAGGGATAAAACTGTGTCTCAGTGTGAGGGGGCAATGGTGTTCCATATTCCCTTAGTTTGTTGGTGAAACAATCACATTTATTAATCATTCCTAACACCATTGAAAGAGATATATGGGTGTCTCTCTTATCTTTAAACTGAGGAACCATAACATTCTTGTCCTTGTAGAAAATCGAACACTGATCGAGACCCAAAAAAGTGATGATGAACATCCCGTGTTTGTTGTGCCCTTGGAAAATCTGGAAGAAAATCAAGTGTTTATCATTATAATCGAGGATCTGCCACCAGACATTGATACACTACCGCCAATCGTTCTCAAGCTGAAGGAGTGTGTGACGGGTTAAGAAAGTTTCTGCTGTTTTGAATTTGTTCAGGATTAAACTTGAGAGCTGGATAGACTCCTTATTTAATATTGCTTACGGATTTATCCCACACAGGAGTGAGCATAAAATAGCGCACGTGAACCAATAAGCACTAAACGATCTGTTTTATATTGAACAGGAAGCAAGCTTTGTAAGGCGCATTTGAAATTGGATTTCAACAAAAATAAAAACCACGCCACTTAAAATTTTGACAAACATGAATGAAAATAACATAACCTTTTACAGAATTACCAACAACGACCGTATCGACACAAATCTGTAAGTGAAACGGCTACCACCATTCCTTTTACAACTAACATCTCCATTGCCAGCACTGGCTCAACTACCAAAATGAAAACCACAACTATTGCACCCACATCTGTGACTGCAAGGGAGACCCACTAATGAGACTACCGTTGCACCCACTATCACGGAAGGTATGGTAGGTATTGTAGCGTTCATGTTTCAAAGCGTATATTCATGTAAATTACTATGTTTTATTAATAGGCCAAAAAATAAATAAATTGAAGGAGGATGGTCAAACTGACATCAAATTTTTTAAAGGGCATGTTGTCCGGCAGAATGGGTGTGTGATCTTGTAGACGCGAGGGACCGAATAAAATCTGAAATCAATACAGCTAGTTTTTAATAGATATGACAGGGCACTTTGGCCCTGAAAATTAAATTCTCTTTCTGATAAGGATAGAGCTATCAATGTCTCGCAAAAATAGTGATAAAAACATTCTTGCAGATTTGAATACCGAAAGTAACCGCAGCAATTATTTAGCAAACTTGAGTCATGGTGACTTATGGTAGCATCTTAACCTGAAAATATTAAAGATAAAATTATTTTAAAGATTAAATTTTATTAAGATATGTATCTTACCGTATTGTTGATGCCGTCAATGATGTTACGCTAATGGGCAGTCTTAAGAGAAGGGGCTTAAAAGTTTTCGTGTAAAATACTCCCAGAGCTATGCTTAATTTTCCACGAGAAAACCACTCAGAACCACCGATTAGTGTAGGGACAACCAGTCTCAATCATGGCTTAACCCCACAACAAGTTGAAGAGGTGTTCCACAGCCCACTATTAAATAAATTCACCAAGCCTGGACCACTACGGAGAAGATATCAACAATCAGCACAACGCTTATATCTACAAGCTCCAGAAAACCAACAACAGCAGTGACCAGTATTAGAACGAGCGAAGCGTTACTCGGATGCCAAGGCACAGCAAAGTATTGCTGATCTGAATTTACCAGAGAGAGATAACTCAGCTACAGTTACACCATCCACAACTACCATAAGGCGATATCACGACAAGCGAAGACAACGACACCACCTACAACCCATTATCTCAACTACAGGTTTATTTTTCTTTCATGTGTCGGTTTTATGGTGCGAATATTTGCTTGCCCTTCTCTTTTGCCAAAAAAATGTTACCGTCAGTAAGACAAATTAAACAGACAGCCAGCCAGTATCATAAAGTGTTCAGAAAGGAAAAAAAAATGATGTGCGGCATTTTTTGTTACAAGATGGCAACCATGTCAGATCAACTGATTCATATGGTATAGTTTCTCATACGAGTTTGCCAAAATACAAATTTTATTTTTGACCTTTTTGGGCCAAAAAAGATGATTTGGGCCCAAAAAAATTGATTTTTGAGATTTTGAGGTATTTGATATCTTCAAACAAGCTTTATCAGAAAAATACCATTTTAAGTAATTTGACTATATTACGTCGTACGTAAATAACAAATTAAAGAGAAATTAAAATAAAGAAAATGAAAAGCATCCAGAGCATTTAAGGTCCATTTTCTCAAAATATTGTTTATTGAACTTAAATGCACATACCATGTTTAAAGTAAGCACAGAAGCATTCAAAAACACATTAACACAGTTCTGCTTGACCTAAAGTGTGAATGCTTTTACTTTTAAGTAGAAAGTACAGTAGTGATAACTTTAAAGGGGCAATCTAGGATACCGGTATGTTACAATGATTGTATTATCGGAATGAAGCATTTCACATAGTGATTTTGATCCGAAAATTGGATTTTCTGATTTTTCAATGTATTTGGGAACTAGAAGAACATGTAGTTTTAGATGGAAGTCAGTTTTAACCAATATGGGATATATTTAGTCATAATTAACTAATTAATGCTAGTAAAAAAAACAAAGAAAATTAAAGACATTCCGCGCATTTAGTCAGTTTTCTCAAAATATTGGTATTTCACACTAATGTGATTGTTATAACATGTTAAAAAGTAAGCAACAAAAAGCATTTAAAAAACACATTAACACAGTTCTGTTTGACCTAAAGTGTTGAATTCGTTTAATTTGATTTAATAGAAATACCAGGCATTCAGTATGTAACTTTAAAGGGGCAATATAGGATATTTACAATGATTGCCTTTAGCATCAGGTGAAAACATTCACATTTCACATAGTGTTTTGGTCCGAAAAATTGGATTTTCTGATTTCACTTGTATTTGTTATGGGCTATATTATAGTCATAATTAACAATTAATGTAGTGAAAAACAAAGATAAATAAAAAAAACATTCCAGGGCATTTAAGGTCAATTTTCAAAAGCATATAGTATGTATTTGAACTAATGATTTAGAAACATGTTAAGGTAAGCACAAAAATCATTAAAACATGTTAAAACAGTTTGACCTGACCTAAAAGACAATGCTCTCACTTTTTAATGAAAGAAGCTGTGTTGGTACTTGAAAGGGGGCAGTCTACGGTATGTTAGAATAATTGTTGTCTTCATGAGCGTTAGAAAAATATGGGAAAAGATGCAAGAACTGTGGTGGTCAGTTTGTACCAACCGATTACAATGACCTTTTATTGATCCTGAGAAACAATAAACATATTGCACGTTGCTATTAATATACAGTAATATTACAGAGGGAGGTGCCCTCCATGCATAGACAGGGTGAGTACAATCTTGATGCGCTAAACTTGATGACAGCAAAATAAAGTAAAATATGGCAGAAGATACTAATTTAGCAAAACGTGCACGAAACGAGCTGAATAGATTTGATTGCTATCTTAATCTTCCATTAAAACTTTAGAGGGAAACGCCATCCCTCTATCGCCTTAGACAGGGTGGTTCTAGATTCGTTTAAAGCATGAATAAAAGTCTAGGTTTGTCCAAAAAGTACACTTAGGGAGATGCCCATTGAAAAAGATAGACAGACCATATCTAGCTAATTTGCATATTTACATAGGAACATACAGGAATAGAAATGAAAATATTTACTTAATATTCCTGCAAAAACGCACAGTTTATATAATCAATTTAACTCGCAGGGATACGCCCTGGCATTCTGCTAGACAGTGTATCATCTAGCAATATTGAAACCAGACATTCCCAGACTACTTCACAGGCGAATTGCTAAAATACGAATTGCAAGCGAACTGAGGGAGACACCCAAAATTACGCTAACGCTAACCTCATCTCACCATTTTTATTTCCATTTAGTAGATTGATTGCCAAATTATTTTAATGCACATACCTCCACAAGTGAGCAGCAATTAATTATCCTTAACCATGATCAAGGATTATTAACCGAAAAAATTAACCCAGGCATATTTGTTGAATTCCTGCCTTAGCTTTAATAGATTACTACTAGGACTGGCCCTTAAATTTAAGGAAACTAACAAAATTAAAAAGGAACCGCCCAAACGAAAGAACGAAACAGACACCCAAATCTGCATTTCAAACAATTCCCTCCAAAATCAAGGAAAACTTAAAGGCCCGTGATATTTAAACTGGGTGTGGAGGGTGGGGTTTTGACCTATCAGGTCTACTCCGGTGTATCCCACATGTAATGCCAACAGCGATAACAGAAGTCAACAAAAGCGAAAACGTTTAGTTGGCTTGGTACAGACCGCAACCCGGTGAAAAGTCCTACTAGTCCCATACACCAAAAATCGATTGACGCGGTTAGAAAGCAACAGCGAATCATATAGAACCAAATGGAGGGACAAGGAGACATAGCACAACCAAAAATTAAATGCCTGAGTACTTGAACCATGGAGTTGTATGACAACTCCATGATCAGACACCTCCCTGATACAAACTGGTTTTTATAATTCAGCTTCGCTTCTATAAAACTTATTTAGTCAACAGGATAATTTCAAAATTGTGATTTGGACGAAAATTTGATTGCTAATGTCCCGTAAATGAACTTGATAACTTCAACATAACTTTAGTTAAAATCAGTTTTGACACAATGTGAACGCACCTTTGGGTCATATTACAAATCATTTAGAAAAAGCAAGAAAACTTAAAGTATTATGGTCTTTTAAGACATTCTGCAGAGTCTAAAATATGTTAATTTAATAAAATCAGCTGACTTAATGACAGGGGACATCAAGACCTTACGAAGGTGTAACATAATGAGTATTACTCTTTTTACTTTTATATAATATAAAATACCATCTTAACAGCCTAGTATAAGATCATATACTTAATTATCAAGAGTTCAGTAAAGTATTACTTAGCTTTTGTTGGTAAAAGTTGGCCAAAGAATTAATTAAACTTGATTTCACTACAATGAAACACTTATTTTATTGTATTATGCTTTACATGATAACTTACTTTGTTCACACACGACACATCCAGCAAATGCGCAATTCACGTCGTGCGCCCAAACCTAGGGGATTGTCCTTGAAAATTACGCGTTCCTGCACCCAAAGCCTGTACTTCTTGAGGGGTGGCTTATGATAACTTGAGGGTAGTGCGTCAGGTCGTGGGAGGGGTAGGTAAAATCATATGCTTGTGTATCCCCCTCTCCGGAGAGAGGAAATACACTGTCAACATACTCAACAACCTCCTCCCACGACCTGACTATTGCACCGATTGACACTGGATAGTCTAGGCGGAGGAGAAAGTCCACGAAAGTAAGCATCATTGCCAAGGTATCCCAACTCTCTGTCCTGAACCCTGAGTTAAAAAGACAACCAATTTGACTCACCTATTTTTTTGACCAGAATCCCGGCGACCAGCCTGGGAGGGCAGAAGTGGCAACTCTCCCTCATCTTTACCCGAACATCCTTGATGTAACTGTCTGGAAGCTCGTGGGTACACTCCACCATCCAGCAGCCTCAAGTATCTCATGCAGGGGAGCCCGCCGAATACAGAGGCCAAGAATTGATCTGGGATCTTATGTCTGGCGCAAACCCTGACCCGATGATCATGTTGATTTTTTTCATAGGCGGTCATGAATCACCGAGGTAATCCAGCGGCCATTGTGCTTCTTGGCTGCAGGTCCTGTGGCGAGTCGAAGTAAGACCAGTTTGCTTAACATTAACCCTAACTCTCTGTACGTGGATATACCACCTAGTGCCCTTTTACAGAGCATACCAGGCTTCTCGGCAGCCCCAGAGGTTCTTGCCAAGTCTGGCAAGAATACTGGAGCAGGAGTGAAAGACAGAGTTTTGGTTCTTTGATAAAAATCCAGCCCTTGGGAGGAATTGTAACCCATCCGGGAAAATCTCATGTGAGCTTCCTCAATAGAAGGGCATGAATCTCTGAACCCCTCCGTCCACATGCTTGGCCCCCCTAAAAGTGTCTTCTGGTAAGAATCCAGGAGACTGGCTGGTCAATGGGCTCACAGGCCTCGGAGGCCACAAACTGAAGAACCAGAGGGGAGGTCCCAAGCCGGACCAGAGATCGAGACGGGGGGGGGCATTCAGAGAAACATGCCTTAATAATGCCGATTGAGAGACTGGACTAGAGGAGACGACAATCCATCTCTAAAACATGATGCATTGCCCAATAATCTGCACGTACTGCTTGAGCTGTGCGAGGGACACGCCCCCTTGAATATGCATCAAGAAAAACACCTACTTGCCCTACAGATTCTGTATATGTTGTTTCGGCACACCCTGGTAGTACCGTTTAACAGTCTGGAATTATAAGTACGTCTGGTCGAACTTCGTCTTGCCTTGCAGCATGGCAGCCTGTTCAAAAGTCCCACCTCCGAAGGATTTCCGAAATTGTCCAACAGTCAATTGGAGGGCGTGAATTGTTCTCATTGACTTTCTGAGCAGATTGTGGGACTGCAAGCAAGTCCCTGCACTGTAGTAACATGACTGGGTCTCCCACCAACATATCCAGAAGCTTAGGAAAACCATGGCTGTCCTGGGTCCAACACCAGGCTATTAGATGTTTCACGCAGTTGTGGACCGTGACGCTTTCTCCAACACCCTCGGAACTAATTCATTTTGGAGGAAGGTGTACCCGATCAAATTGGACCAGTCAGCCACTAGGGTATCTTCCCGCTGCTGTGGTCCCGGCTCCAAGAGTAATACCATGGAGTTATGATCCAGGCTGAGGCAAACAGATCGACATGGGGGGCGGGTCGATTCTGTGAAAGATCCTTCAACACACTGGGAAGGAAGGAAGGTGGCCATTCCAACTGAAGAACCCGACCTTCGATGCGGGATGAACTGTGGACCTCCCCGACATAGCATCCGCCAGGACATTGGTCTGTCCCGGGAGATGTTCCTCCTGAAGGGAGATTCCCCGTTTTCTGGGACACCAAAACAAAAATGGAGGAGTCGAATATCCCCATGCAAAGGTTGCGACTCTTTGTGCCCCCTTCCTTGTTGAGGTATGTTAAGACTGTCAGGTGTCGCAACAACTTTCAGAAGTTTTCCCCCTGACGAGGGGGCCCACGCATTAGCGCCAACAATACTGCCCACAGCTCTACAACATTGATTGATGGTGACTTGGGCATCGGTCCAAGGCCTGACAATCTGCGGTCGAGGAGGTGAGCTCACCCACCCCTTTTTTCGACGCATCGGTTGTCAGAACTAAAGTTGTTTGTGGCTTGGGGAAGGGAATCCCAACCTTCAGATTGGGTTCATGCATCCACCATCTCAGGACTGGGAGCAGTTTGACTGACGCAGGATCTTCATCGACAGAGGATGATGCCATGGTCGATATGACCCAGAAGATGTGCTCTGAAATCAACCGTCATCTGACTGCCAAGCGTTCGATCAGGCTGGCTATCAGGCAAAGGAGCCGTAACCACAGGCGAACTTCTGCCTCTACTAGATCGCGAACAGTACTAGCGCATTCTATCTACCATGTCTCAAACCTTGATCGTGAGGAATACCACCCCAATGTCTAATTGATGAATTGTTTCTTCAAAATTGAGGATCTGGGACGGAACTATCACTGACTCTCTTTGTGAGCTGGAAACGCCAATGAATGGACCAAGAGGCACACCTCTTGGTGTCCTACAGATCAGCTGAAATTATTAACACCAGACAAAGCTTGGAAATTTTGTATTTGTAAGAACTTTTATCAAAAATCGGATAGAATAATTAATTAGAAACGTGTCAGTGAATGCATGGATTAGCAATCGAAAATAAATTCTGTTGAGGGTCCAACATGGGTTTCCGTACATGGGAAAAACTATGTAGCTTTATTTCTAATTAAAAAGTGACAGCATTATATTTTAGGTCAGTCAAAACATTTTTAAAACATGTTTTTGATGTTTATTGTGCTTACTTAAACATTTTGTAAATCATTGGTTCAATATACGTATGTTGAGAAAAGACCTAATCTCTGGAAAGATTGATTTGTTTTTTTTTACTACATTAATTTATTAATTATGACTAAAATATAGCCCATATTTCTTAAAACTGATTGTTATCTAAAACTACATGTCTTCTAGTTAACAAATACAGTGAAATCAGAAAATCCAATTTTCGGGCCAAATCACTATGTGAATGTTCATCCGATGATACAGCAATCATTGTAACTTATCCTAGATTGCCCCTTGAAAGTTAACACTACTGTAATTTATACTTAAAAGTAAAAGCAATCACACTTTAGGTCAAACAGAACTGTGTTAATGTGTTTTGATGCTTTTGTGCTTACTTTAAACATGTTATGTGCATCATAAGTTCAAATAAACAATATTTTGACAGAAAATGACTTTTAATGCTCTGGAATGCTTTTATTTCCTTTGTTTTTACTACATTAATTTATTAATTATGACTAAAATATAGCCCATATTTCTTAAAACTGATTGTTATCTAAAACTACATGTCTTCTAGTTAACAAATACAGTGAAATCAGAAAATCCAATTTTCGGGCCAAATCACTATGTGAATGTTCATCCGATGATACAGCAATCATTGTAACTTATCCTAGATTGCCCCTTGAAAGTTAACACTACTCACTATACTGTAATTTATACTTAAAAGTAAAAGCAATCACACTTTAGGTCAAACAGAACTGTGTTAATGTGTTTTGATGCTTTTGTGCTTACTTTAAACATGTTATGCATCATAAGTTCAAATAAACAATATTTTGAGAAACTGACTTTAATGCTCTGGAATGCTTTTATTTTCTTATATTTAAATTATCTTTAAATTTGTTATTTAAGACGTAAATATAGTCCAAATTACTTAAAAGTGTTAATTTTTCTGAGACAGCTTGTTTTGAAGATATCAAATACATCAAAATCCCAAAAATCATATTTTGGGCCAAAAATCATCTTTTTTGGCCCAAAAGGCCAAAAAAATAAATGTTTTTGTTGGCAACAACTCTTATGAGAAACTATACCATATTACAGTTGATCTGACATGGTTGCCAGCTTGTAACAAAAAAGGCCCACATAATTTTTTTCTGAACACATTTATGATACTTGGCTGGCTGTCTGTAACAACAGAAAACAATTAATGTCTGTTTGCTTAAAAGTACGCATCTCTATTTTATAAAAAGGTTCCAGTGACAACTACAACTGAGATTTTGCCACCCTCAAAAAGAAACGACCAAAGTGACGGTACCTATCTTCACTCTACCAAACAGGTAATCAATATATTACACGATTTCTATGTGAAGACCTTTCAGTTCAGCCTTTCAAACAAAAATTGAAATGATTTTTTGTCACGTTTACTGATTCTTTTCTTGAAAATATCAATGACAACTAATGATATTCATTTCATGGATTAATTGAATATTTGTACTGAAGATAGTTTCAAACACGGAAACATTCTTATTCCCCCAATAAAAAGAAGTAACTAAGTATTCCTACACTTGCTTGTAAAGGAACAACTCTGGAACTTTCAACGGTCAGTAAAACAACTGTTGTGCCCTCTACTACCGGACAACCTTCAACTACAGAAGAAATATCTACGACAGAACTTACAACGAAAACGCCAAGAGCACGACAAAAGAAGTGACTTCAAAGATAACCACGGTCAGCCAACCGTCCCGCCCAATTTCCGTCATGTAGGATATTATATGGCTTTCATTTGTAAAAGAATCACGGGGATTGTTTACAT
>JAMKCH010001786.1:0-39547 GCA_023653785.1 Ophioderma brevispina
TCAATTTTATCAACAATTAATGTGATTGGGTCTCGTTTAATGGGAAATAAACTTCTATGGCAAAAAAAAAAAACACACACACACACTAAACACATAATACACCTAACGCAATGTCAGGAATACAATAACACCATTCACAGTTTTCTTTTCTTTCTGTTCCTTTTTCATATATTTATATTATTTTATATCATTTTGATTTAATTCTATATCATGTTATTTTTGTTTTATGATTACAATTAAAGGTTAATAAAAATGTAACTCTTTAATAACCATTTCACTAGGTTGTAAATGCCAGAATTTGAATGAAAAAAGAAAAAGAAAACTTGCTCCCCTTTGGAGCCGACCTGGTGAAGGATTTAGGGCATATGTTGTTCAAAATGGCTGCCGACGGCCATTTTGAAACTATATGGTCGTATCTAGAGTTTGCTTAAATTTTGAATTTTCAAAACCATTCCATTGGGATGGAAATGTCAGAATTGATTGAAACTGACACCTCATTTACCTTCTTAACTGATCTGGTGCCAGAATTATAAAATTTTATGTTTCTAAAATGGCTGATAGCGGCCATTTTGAAAATTAACGGTCATACTTTAATAATTTGTAAATATTAAGAATTTTAAAGACCATTCCATTGAGTTGGAAATGTGGGAATTAGTGAAAATGATGCATCATTTACCTTCTTAGCTGATATAATTCCTGGAATGTGACATTTATGTTTTTCAAGATGGCCGCCGGCAGCCATTTAGAAAATATACGGTCGTCATTAGAGTTTACTCTGGTTTTAAATTTTCAAAACCATTCCGGTGCGTTGAAAATGTCAGAATTTAATGAAATCGACACCTGACTTACCTTTGCAGTTAATTTGGTACCACATTTATGGCATTTTGTGTTTTTCATAATCTCTGCTGGCAGCCATTTTGAAAATATATGGCCATAATTAGAGTTTGTGAAGGTTTCAAATTTTAAAACAACTTTCAGTGAATGGGAAATGTCAGAATTTATTGAAAAAGACACCTTATTTGCTTTTTTAGCTGATATAATTCCTGGAATGTGACATTTATGTTTTTTTTGAAAAAAATGGCTGTACCAAGAGTTTGCCAGGGTTTGGAATTTTCCACCTTGCAGGGTTTGGAAATCCTATGCATATGTAATTCAAACCAACCTTAAAATTCTCTGAGGAGCAAGTGTATACGGTCTGTAGGGCCGCTCATGGAATAATAGTGGAACACAATGGAAACATTATAAATTTGACCCATATACAAACCATTACCCACCTCATTCATCAATTTTGATAAGTTGCTCCTCATAACATTAGCAAACTATGCCTTATTCAACAGTTTGTTGCGTGTGGGGGGTGTTCTCTCGAAGAACTGCAGGTGCAATGCCTGAAGCACTCGTAGAATCGATGGAGTGGGACGGAGCAAGCGCAACGGTTCTCTTGCAAGTCTAGTTGAGTACCGTGTCCAGCATCTTTGTGTGAGTATGCTGCGCGGCATTACTCAGGCGCGTGTAGAATAGAGTAAGGTGGTGGGCGTAGAGTCGTTGGGTGGCAGTGTGGGAGTTTTACTTAAAATCTCTTAAAAAGTCATTTTTTAGACATTTAAAAAAACATACCTTTTCAAAACTATATAGGAACGAATTCAACCTATCTAGTTTTGAGATTTGTCTCTTAAAAAGACACTTTTTTAGACATTTTTAAAGATTTTTTCAGTTTTTTTTTCTAGTTTACTCATTTTTCTTAGCACCGCAGGCCTATAAAGTTACTAAACTAGAAAAATCCTCTTTTCGGACTTTTACGGAATAAACCTAATACTAGATTACAGTTTATTCCCGTTATAGGACCATTAGTAACGTAGTAATTCTAGGCCGGTACCTCTTCCCCATCTCCCATTTCCATACCCACTTCGCCCTTCGCCCCGTTTCTACCCATACCCGAAAAATTACCCCACAATGTAAGAAAATACTCCCACAATGCGGAAAAATACTCTCAAATGTCTGCTTATACTAAAATACACTCGAATGATACCTCTTGTAAGTTCACCTACAAACACAAAAACACACCACATTGATGTTGGAGTGAAAAGGACTACACAATTTGAATTAAGTCATAATACAAAATAATATTTTGAAATTCACGCACAACATACGCAAACCTAAAGTTATACATTAGCACACTTTTCAGTAATACAGGACACCAACATTTCGCTAAACGGCACAGTGGTTTACTAGAAAAAGTTCTATACTATATGTTACACAATGTATTTTACAAAAATATCATTTCCAACTCTAACACAATTGAACAGCTCTTATTGGTTGCTTTTCACTAAGTGTACTATATAAAGGATGGTGATTGTATATACCATATGAACTATTTTGAGGATTACGACCCACCTATCACCAATAATTATGTAATATATTTTAAGTTACATAGAACGAATATGACGTTTATTGAATAATTGGTCTTATCAAGTCAAAACAACGACATTCATTCGAGCCACGACTCAAAAAAAACACTACAATCCAGGTCATAATCGGGAGTTTCGTAACCTGGAACACCAACTGACACAATCTTTCTTCACACACTTATGAATTCGGAAACCTTAACGGAATAAACGCTTTAGTCCGTAAAGGCTTCCGGTAATTCATAGTGTGTCAGAAAAAAAGGTGTGTCAGTAGATCAGGTTACGGAAAATTCCCTAAATATCACCGTGGAAAGTTACCATTGCTCGATGACAGCTTTATAATGTATTGTAGTTCTGGAATCTATCGTGTCCACTACATGGTGGTGAATGATTGTCATATTGAATAGGCCAATAGACCCTATACATGCAATATGCAGCCCTGCCTTAGGGCAAAGAACAATGGTGATGGCATAATACTTTCACTTATTACATGAATTCAGAGATAACCAATTGAACATGTGATATATTGTTACTCTTGGTATTTCTTAGAAGATAGTGAAATTTTATGTTATCGCTATGAAGTGTGACTTCGTATGGCATAAGGTCACGCCGTGTGACATAAGATCTGTAGCGTAAGTTATTTTATGTGGGATAATTCGGTTCATTGTCATAGGTATTTCATAATGATTTCATTACACCAGCCAATTGACTTACTTGTTATCAAAATGCATGGTAATTCAAATTCTATTATTAAATTTCATTGTCAGAATGACAGAATCGCATCAGAATGACATGTCATTGTCATTATGACAGAATCACGCCTAGAAGTTTTGCTCTTCAATGTGAGGATGATAAGTACATGTATCGTTAAAGTCTGCCAAGCTAGTATCTATACCAAGCTGCTGAAAGCCATATGTGTTCACGGATTAAAGCTATGATGTTTGACACATTAGCTGGTAGCAGCTTAGCATTATGTAATGTCCAACCTGTGATACGACTTTTTCCCTCCATCTTGTTTCTGGGCCAAACTAACTCCCAAGCTGCAAGACGCACTCGGTAACATCAAACATTAGGTACGCCAGCATTAGAGGTTAGAGCAATTTTTGCTTTAGCAATTAAAAAGTTAATTTGCACTTTCATCCCAAAGAAAGGCCACATCTCTTTTTTTGTCTCTGGTGTTTTTGTTATACCCTTTAAAGCCTAAAATGGACTGCATTTCGGAAAGTTACAAGGTATTAGAATCTTAAAAATATATTCACTTTACTTCCATGTATTTAACAATCATGGAAGATTTGTAAGCCCTTTAACCTACCGCGTGAGTCAAAAAAAGTAATACACTTCCTTATAAGCTGTTGATTTCCTTGTGACTAATAGCTTTCATGAATGGGTTTAACATTTGATTAGAGTCAAATCTTCATGCATCTTTTGATACCAAATTAGGGGCATGTGATGGTATGACTGCACAGGGGGCAATTACTGCAACCTTGTCCCAATTGTGCTTGCGCCAATGTACACAATGAAACCAACTGGTTTCGATTCATGTGATGTTTCATCTCTTAGTACTACCTATGGCTTAATTGGGCGCATCACATTTGGACATGGTTTCAGTAATGTCCCCTGTGCAGTCATTCATGCACAATAACCCTAAATTGGTCATCAAAAGAAGCAGGAGGATATATTCTATTCTAAGTTAAATCATTCATGAAATTTGCAACCTGGGATATCACAACTAGCAAGGAAGTGTATAACTTTTTTTTTTTGACTCACGCTTGTATTTCCAGGGCTTGACTTGGAATGCAGCGTACATCAACATTCACGTAGTAGGCAGTGTTTTGCAAACATGTCAACCGACTCCGACCAAAACTTGACAAATGTATAAACACTATTATTTGTATTTGAATCTACACCAAAAAGTCTGACTTCCATATAATTTTAAAAGTCCATGGTCCGATCGCTAATTAAGCCTCGTCCCCAGGGACCCCAGATTTTACCGGAAGTGTCAAACTTTTGGTGTCAGAAGAAAGCAACTATTTTTCCTCATTTACACCCTGTTCTCCGGCTAAATGTTTTGGTTTGGCTCTTATGAGACGAATATGCTCCATTTTACTGCGACCACTATTAATTTTACATAGTACGCTATGGGATTACAAATCACGTTTTTGCGTTTTTAGCTCTACTTTAAACTGTTAAATTATCGGCGGCGAAATTTACAGATGGGGTTTGGGGGGGGTGGAAAGGCCATTCTATCAATATAAAAATTTATAGACTTAAATCGCGGGGTCACCCCCTTTAACTTTATTTTGCTCCAACTTTGAGGACAACCACGCGGGATTTTCGTTAACGCTGACCCATCTGACACACTTTTTTTTCTGACACTTATGATTGGAAATTTATGCCGTGAAGGGTTTTCCGAATTCATAAGTTTGGCAGAAAAAAGCTGTCAGATTGGTCGTTACGGAAACTCTCCTCTGGAGAGGATTTTCTCACTCAAAACCCCTCAACACCATCTGGTACAGAAGAGTTACCTCTTCACTGGAATTGTGTAGAAATGACTGATCGTGTATCCAACAGGTACAGGTGTTATTCTGTGATGGAACGTCCAAGTCAGCCAGTAGGGGTTTTGTGATGGTTCCCTTTCCCCTGAAAAATGCCAAACATTGATAATGGTGATGTTCTTTACATCGATTAATATTTTCGCGAAATCAGCAACACCACAATTAAATTATCACTTGACAAGTGACAATCGAATGGGTTAAAGAGCCCATGATATACTTCCGTCGCTGGCGACCTGATTTTCTGCGCATGAGCATGCGTAAACACTTGATCTTAGGTCAAAAATCGGTGTTGCGCACGCCAATCCATCGTCACTCAACACAAGCCGCTGACTAAAGTATATCATGGCTTTACTTCCGATGGATCACTTTGCCTGTCATCCAAAGGTTCTATGGACGCCTTCAAAACTTATCCAACAGGTGCTCACTGGTTCCATCCTGGCTGCTTTATCCAGTTGTATGGACCGGTTTCTATTTAAAACAATGAAACACGGTTCAACTGTCATGAGCCACAGGTCAACTTGTGGTTGAGTTTTATAGCTACCCCCTAAACTAATATATCTTGGCCATCTTATATATAAGGTGTTATAATGGATGGGCATCTAATATTTTGAGAGGTGGATGCCGGCGCAGCTTATTCTTATTTAGAATTGTGTATTTTTTGCTTTTTATTGACATAATTTGTCAAAAATATTCTTACATCATTCTTTTTTTATTCACTTAAATAATTGCACCACTCTTGTAAACAAATGTTTCAATCCAAGGAACCAAAGTCATCGCGTGGTGATTTTCACGCTGCGTAAATTGCATTTGCGTACCAACGCGACATCCGCGACGCAGAATAAACGCGCCGGTAGCGAGTGCCATATATTACATATAATTTTGACCTCATTACCTACACTCTCGGCCCCCATAAACGTGTGATTATTATGCATTAACTTCCTGCAAAACGCCATTATAAATAAAAAAGAAATCAATCCTGTTAAAACACGATCTTACCCGAATGAAAGACAAAAGAAAAGTTCAAAAGAAAGACGAAAGAAACAATCAAAACATCAATTTGGTTTATCCTTCATGTAAGACTGCATAAGATCCTCTATAAAAGGTTTAAAGGATTAAAGGAGTGTACGGCTTTATTCCGTAAAAGAGTCCTTAATCCAACTCGTGAATATCTTACACCAAGGATACACAAGATTTAATTTGCTAGCAATACCTTGAGGAACATGTCTCCTCGGCGTACAAGGGTGAAACCGCCGATATCCACCAGTAATCGCTGGCAATCTTCGCTAACCTGGATCCGACTTGCTGCGGGGATTAAAAAGTACGAGAATGATGTTAAATGTCGTTAACGTGATAAATTTGATTAGGATAATTCGCATATATTCTACATTAGGTAATTTTAATTTTAGAAACATGTTTTTTTTAACAGTAGTGATCGTATGATTTCTGTTTTCATAAGACAACTAAAAGGATTACCTACTTTTCGTTTATTTAGGGCGGTTTCGAAACTCAACCGGCAATGGTGGGTTGAACCATGATTCCATTTTTAGAATATAAACTACGGTTCCAACTACAAACAACCGCGCAGAACCGTGCAACAACCCAGTAGTTGAGTTTGAAGCTACATTCAACACATAAACAGTAAGCTACAAGAACTGATTGCCATTTTAAATCCTTTGTTTAAAAAAACAGTCGCAATTGAAAATATCTTTTTGGTGAAATTGCCACCAAATTTGGCAACAATGGACTTATAAATGACATAGAAACTCTGGTATTGAAAAACGAAAATGATCTGCCCGAGGCATATACTACAACAACAGTAATGTAAACAAGAACACAACTCTTACGCAGCCCATTTGACTCCATTTTCGATGCTATGTTAACCGTCTTTCCAAACAAGCCATAGCGCGGCATCTTAGATCCCACTATCCCGGCGACAACAGGTCCTGTAAAAGCGATAAATTTAGACAATTACTTTTTACCATACTGACGAAAATGTTTCTTTATGAATTAAGATATTTGCACATATTTTAACTTGATTTATAATTTCTTGAATTTTTCATAAATACTATAGGGCCAATGGCTGTAGGATCGTTAGTTTGAAGACTGGTAGTCCGTAAACAAAATGAGGTTGGCTAGTTCGAAAACAAAATAAGGTCCCTTAAACTACAGAGTGGTCCAAAAAAGTTTACACTTTTTTGTCTGCAAATTTCTCAAAAGTGGGTAGACACATCAAAATAGTTTGAGAGTATTTATTAACTACATTATCTTGTTGGAACCTGGTGAAAACGGCATTGAAAACAAAGCTGAAATGACAAAATGGCCGCCATCTAGAGAAAAAGGCCACTTTACACACACGTAAGTCTATGGCCCTCTGTTGGCGGTCACGAATTATATCCAAGATTGATACACACACTGAACAATGCACCCTGTAATGGGACTTGGTATTTAATAATAACCACAAAGGTAAGAATTAAGGCACCTCAAATTATTTCAAGTTTCTCTTATAAATTTAAAAATAAAACGGTTGCAATATTTCTTCTTTATGATCTTGTCCAACCCATGCAAATTTTGAAATGTACAAGCAGAGTCTTGATCAGTCTTGACAAGAAAAACATGCAAGTTTCTTTCAATTTCAAATACTCCCCCAATTGAAAGCAACTTAATTTTTATGCTAATTGTGTATTTCAAGTTCAGTTTCATGGTTGAGATATTCTCTCATTCATGTTCAAACGGTAAACACATCACCAACTCGAAGGGTGGTCAGTAGTTTGTCAAGTGAGTATGCCACAGTTCACGCAATGATATTGATTTCTGATAACCATAAAATGGTTGCCCATAGACTTACGTGTGTGCAAAGTGGTTATTGACCATTTTTCGCTACATGGCCGCCATTTTGTTATTTGAGCTTTGTTTTCAACGCCGTTTTCACCAGGTTCTAACAAGATATTGTGATTAATAAATATCTTCAAAATATTGTGATATGTCCACCCACTTTTGAGAAATTCGCAGATATAAAAGTGTAAACCTTTTTTTGGACCACTCTAAAACATACACAAAGCCCTAACCCTAACTCTGTCGTAAGTAAGCCACAATTTAAGCCGTTCCAAGTTTGATGATTACACAATCAAGGCATGCTTAAGTACGTAGGTGCTGGGTTTTTTCTCTTCTCCCGTCTCTTTCTTTATCCTTACCACTTATGTTTGGTTCAATTAACCCATTATAATCTTGTAAACTAAATATGAAACATTTAAAGACAACATGTCTTTGACCAATAAGGGAAATGTTCTCTGTTCACAATGACATCTGACATTGTGTTCGATGTAGATTTGATTTGATGTGGATTATTTGTGTTTGTTATTTTTATCAAATGGTCCACATAATAACTAAGAAGTCTTTAACATCCATCCATACCATTTCCATTCATTTGGTATTTAATTCATCCGCTGCAATTTGCAATACTCACGCGATTTTGTCAGACACACAGAAAACATTTAAGTTTGGAAAAGTTACTATTCTAAATACGAATAGAGGAAAATACTGCACATACGATAAAAGACCGTGGATAAAACAATTATGACAAATATTTTAGTAATCTATTTTAAAAACCAAAAAAAAAACAAAAAAAAACACGATTAGTACCTGGAGATTTTTGTAGTTTAAAGATATTTTATTCAACTTTTCAAGGTGAACCTGCCTCAACGATCTAAGGCAAACTTGGAATGGAGTAATTTGACAGCGGGTTACATGATAGCCTTTGTTATCAAAACTAGTGAACCATATCAGACAAAAATTGGACAGGATGTACGAAACTAGTTAGTCATTCAGAATCTGTTATAAAATTTTAATAATTCTCTGTAATTTTGAAATTATAGCACCAACTGCGAGGATTGCATTTATTGTGGGACACTCTGTATTGACCTATTATTGTAACCTTACCCTAACATGTTTGTTATGTAACAAAACTATTTGTTTAACCCTCTTACTTAAAGTATAAAATTGTTTCATGAAAGGACGATTTATCTGGGTAGATTGTGACTTGTTATTATAAAAACAACATGGTTCTCGAAGTGCTGGATGATCGAGTAACTAACAGTTCAGTGGTGTTGTAGTTCAATTATAATCCACGACACTGTGACGTTTTCTTCAACGAAGCGAAGATTTTCAAAGCGGCACTAAGTTGTATCCGCTCTCTGGGGGATATTATTATCAGCAAAACTTAGGTTACCATGGTTATAATTCAATTATACGGTATCAGTTCATATTGATACGGCATATTGTCCTAAGCAAAACTCTCTTTTGAAAAATCATGAACATACTATTGTTCAGTAGTTCAAGACGTCATTATATCCAATTTATCCCTTAGTTCACTAGGCAAGGTTTCTTAGGTGTCTTGATGTACACGAATTCTGCAGCAGCTGCTTACAATAACATTTGAACAAGTCCAGGTAGCCGATTTCACTTCACAAGTCTGTTTCTCTCCACAAAACGGAGTTCTTTGACTCCCAACAAGCATTTCATGCTTCACAGATAACATCAGTAATAACCTTCTTTTATGGTTGAACGCGTGCCAAAGCTCTTAGCCTGTCAGTACTACTCAACTTTGCTCCAACTCCAGTTCAAAAATGGCTGACCAAGTTCACGACACACCAAGAGTTTATAGAGTCAAGAAATACCCACTGGTTACTCCATCTCTTTACTAAACAATCTCCTCATTTAAAAGTCCCTTGCTATTAAATATCCAGAGAGTTCACATTCTAATTATACATGTAAACACACAGGTGTCTTTCTTAAAATAGAATTGGGGAATCCCGTTTTTAAGATTGCAAACAACCTTTCGATTCCCCCTTTTAGGCTTTTCTCAAATGAAACATACCTTTAATAGTTTAAAATAAACCGGTGATTTGAAGGTTAAATTTGCAGTTAGTCACAGTCAAAAATCGCAGCTTGTGGCAAGTTAAAAAAATTGCTAATTTTTTCTGTCTAAAGTTGTGCTGTTTAAGAACTAACAATCGGCAAAAAAAGAATTAACTGAAAAAATTATGTGAGATGTATTAACTTGATTGTGGGTCCTGTAATGGCCTTTGACCTCACACATCAAAGCTCTGTGTTTAATTGTAAATGCCACATTCCCCCTATAGATAGAGAAAGGGGGTTCGACTTTTTACAGCAAAGGTAACATATTTTAGCCCAAAATGGATTTTGCCCCAATTGAAAAGGACACGCTAGGCGAAAGAGGCAACTGTTATTTCGTTATCAAACTAGAGTGATTTTGTATCAAATGGCACAGTGGCATTTGAGAACTGAAAGATACACAAATTTGATTATTTTGTGGTCCTTGTAGAACTAGGGACAAAACAAAAGAGTTTATGATCATACCGGATTTATGAATGTCTCTTTTAGTGCACGATCTAACTATCATTATAGTGTGTTTTGTATGCTTGAGATCAACAACAAATAGAGTATCTTGTGCATGTTACATTAAAACTGTCCACTTTAATATCTTAGTGCTCAGTATTGCTTTTCCAATTACCGTAACCCTTACTATCCGCTTGAATTCCACATTCTCACATTCATCTCCTATAACCTAATGATTTCATTTTGTACAGTATAAGGACATACACATGAAAAAGTGCTTCATTCTAACCTGTGTGCATTCCAATACGAAGGGTCATCTTTGTTCCCGGTTTGTGGGGAATGACAAGGCCTTCGATACAGTTGAGCAGATCCATGGCCATTAGAGCGGTCTCACTGGCGTGCTTGTTCCCGTTTCGCTGCGGCAACCCTAGAAATAAGGAATACAAAGTGTTGAATACATTTTAAAATAATACAGAAAACAAACAAACCAGGCTCACGTATAGTCCTGTGATGCATATTTTGAATCTGATTTCATCTACAATTAAATTCGACACTGTTAATAAACGGGTGCGTCAGCTTATGAAGCCACCATATCGAGACAGACAATGAATGAATGAAATTGTTCAAAGTACTCGAGCGTGATCATGCAATACGATCAAATTGATTACGAATTATCTATTAAAGGATGATGTAAAATGTAAGCATTCTTACTTACCTGAAACCACCATGTAGGAATCTCCAATCGTCTCTACTTTGTACACATTGTACGTATCAATACGACCGTCA
The DNA here is from genome assembly GCA_023653785.1 of Ophioderma brevispina. Lineage (NCBI taxonomy): Eukaryota > Metazoa > Echinodermata > Ophiuroidea > Amphilepidida > Ophiodermatidae > Ophioderma > Ophioderma brevispina. The sequence goes on from JAMKCH010001786.1 coordinate 11,099, forward strand.
AAGTTAGTGTAAACGTTGTTCAGCATCTCAACAACCTGTAGAGGAGTGCTTTCCGAGCAGATCCGAGTAAATCCGACGATATCCGAAAAGAAAATTGTGGCTTCTTCGAACTGCTCGGCCAGGCCGTTTTTGTTTGCCTTCAGATGCTCAGCAACAGACTTCGGTAACATTTGATACAATAGGGTGTCTGTTCGTTTTCGTTCTTTATTCAAGGCTTTCTTCTGATCTGCTAGTGTCAGGGCGTAGTCCTGCAGGTACCAACATAAGTTAAAATCACATAATATTATGCCTCAAATTTAAGCCATTTTATAGACATGTAATATATAAAGACCAACTGACATTTATGAGGACCCAACCACCAAGACAGAGTGCAATAGGTTCATGCCATGTCAACTAAAAGAATCAAGAACAGCCTTAATTAAACATGTTAACAGACACACATCACGATTATGCTTTTGAGGCGTACCGTTTATTTCCGATTGGTGTTATAACCCTTTTTGTCCTCTATGCACAACTTCTCTCAAAATGGTTCAAAGTACTACTAACAAGGTTTTAACTATTTTAGCAATATTTAATAGGGAAATTGATTAGGAAACTATTATACATTGTTAAAATGTTCTTAAAAACGGCGTTTTAACTGTCAGTTGGGACTCGAAACGTGCAAATTACTGTAAGTCCCAGCTGCCAGTCAAAACGCCGTAATTTTAACGAACATGTTTAACAGTGTACATTAAATGACCAATTTAAAACGCAAGGACAGAACTTCTCTACCCTTGGATGTTGTCGATCCTATTAAGGTTCGATTTCAAAATTCAGCCACCGGTTCTGCCGGTTCCTTTCGGCTGGAACCGCCTTATATTCTACTGTACAACAGCCATGAGTTTTGGAGCCACCCTAATCGACATCTTTGCTATAGGTGTGCTAGTCAGAAGCCATACGACCTTACATACCGTATATCCAAGGATCACACCCAATTTAATTTCGATAAACCCTGGAAGCGGTAGGGCCCTGAGTTCTTGAGAGCTAAGACATTTTAATACAAATTGATTATTGTGGCATTATATACCAGGGAGTCTGAAGAAGAAATTGTTTTATGGGATTCGCACCGGCGACGTCTGAATTACAAGTCTAATGCCCTTTCCATTTGAGCCTTTCATATGGCTGAATACTTAAGATAGTGGTCGATCTTAATTTTACTGTATTATTTGTGCTAATGAAAAGACATAAAACTTAACATGTCGTGATTCTAGCATATTTACGAAACTTGAAATGATTCCATCGTGTGGTGGCCCGTTAAACCACTGTTAAACCTTAAGCAACACTTTTCATGTATTTCCAATTTTACCTGCATATTGCCTGTCAGAGATTTCACGGCTTTGATGATAATCACGCACATAAATACCACGGTGACCACGATGCCGATACTGACGGTCAAATCGGCGTTGTCGGTAGTCACAGCCTGGTTGAGCTTGTACAAGATGTCTACTGCCATCTTCCGTTGGATATCTCTTAGGGTGTCGATGTAGATGGTCATGTTGTTAAACCACAAAGTACCGTCATCCCAGGATGGCGGACGGGAGACGTTATTGTATGAGATCTCTGATCGCATACCGGAAATGACACTCTGCAGTAAAATAAGACAACATTTTTAAAGAGTTTAATGGTACATTCATACTTCACCGGCACCGGCCTTTCGCACACACCTTTCGCGCAACAGGCATGCTTATGGACTTGGCGCGTAAAGATGTTGAAAGCTCTCCAATATCTCAAACTTAATTGCCGCTTTAACGCAAATATTCCTTAAGAATAAAAATCAATCATTGATTGAGAAGATGTGGGTTTGTTTGTTTGCTTATTTGTAAATTTCTCACCAAATAATCATGAGATTGGTTCAAAGTTCGTGCTTGCAACATTTCTTCCACAATGAAGGAATACTTTTGTGCCGCCCATATATTGCTTTGTCCAACTTGCATTTTCTCCATGTACCAGCGATAGTCCCGAGCTGTGTGGAATCCACCTTGGGTGTAAAACACGACCCCTAGTGTCCTTTCTATGCCAGTCTGTTCCATGCCGACGATGAGGAGTTGGTATGCGACCAGAGTTTCCCAGATACCCTGACCACCCTGACTTGCCGACGCTCTCATAGAGCCAATCAATGAACAACTGAATAGCGTCCGTATAAAAATATATGACCTGCATTGTGTGAAGAAAATAGAATATAAGGAGACCGATTAAATGGAAGAAACACAGAAGAATGAAGACGAAGAGTACATTCTAAGTTAGAATGCAACTTTTAGATCTTTGAGACCAGAATGCATCAAAGTACCAATAAAATTTTAAGACATACTATGTTTAACACCACTTGAGCATAATATACAAAATGTATATATCATGTGTGGATTCATTGGAATGCATTTCGGCTAATTTAATATATAATCATGACAATTCATAATTCTGGATCTTTTTTGACAATTTTGTGCAAAGTTGACTTTGTTGGCTCTACTCGACTCTCCCCGCACGTTAACTGGTACCGACAGTACCTGAAATTGATGGGCGAATGTACTCTAGGTCACAAATAACTTCAAAATATACTCAATACCAAAGTTTAGTGCTTTGGGTGAAATTCCAAACTCTTCATAAAAAAAAAATATACTGAAATTCTGCAATGTACATGCAATTAAGTTGATTTCAATAGCTTTGAGTTTTGTTTTACCTCGTATATGGTGGTATTGTGAATATCTAACGTCAGCCGATACTCAAACAGGTACGACATGAAGGCTTCTTTGTTTTGAAACTGACGATACGCCATCGTTCCTTTGACGGGCCAGTCATCCAAACTCGCCAGCACCTCGTCGGTGAGGGGGTAAGTGTTAATAAGAAAGATTTTACGTTCTGGACCAGTGTTGCCTTTCTCGTGCAATAAGGAACTGATGTAAAGCGCTGTCATGTCACGTTCCACTTGGAGACTGTGGACCAAGTTCCCTACCTTGATTTCAGAAAAAGTAATGACACAAAAGTAAGACGATAAAATAGTATTTTTTGCTAGGTTGATAAGTGTGGAATAATATCATATTTGAGATGTTGTCAACATCTTATATTCATGACGCACTTTTACAAAATTAGGCTATCCTAAGACTTAGATGTTTCAAGGCTTTTATGCTTGCTCTCCTCAAAATATTATATTTTGTAAAAGAGTCCGAAAGTCGAATTGAACTTCGGACCAGTGTATTGCAAGGCATATCTCTTCATATGAGTTCAACAAATGAAAGCAATAATGTTTCGCGCATACTGAATCTATACTACAGTACTGCCACTAATGTGTAGAAGATACATTCTTTTATTAACTCTAACTGGTGGCAGTGATGCCGCTACTGCCATTGCATGTGCACCTGGCATGCATTTTAGCAGATGTTAAAAAAGCACACGGTCAGTAGCTCATAGACAATGGTGGCAGTGACATCATACTGCCATTGTTTGTACATCTGGTATGATTTTTTGCAGATGTTTAAAAAAGCACATGGTCAGTATCTCAGTATCTCACATACAATGGTGGCCGTGACAACACTACTGCTATTGTTTGTGCATCGGTGACTTCCGTGATCGTCTAATGTGAGACTTAAACTTGGAACTTAGTCAGAATTTTGCACATAGGTCATGCTAACGGAACCAATCGAAGACATCGACGCTGTATTTTATAAGGGTGTATTTTTTCAACATATGTGAAAAAATTAATGTCCGAAAAGCTTATGACTGTCAAGCTTTCGTCCGGGGAGTAGCCTCGGACTTCCGATGAACAGAGTACCTATCATACCCATTATAAAAACCTCATTGTCAACGCATCAGGTAATTCATACTTAGTAGGATCTCGTGACCACTAGGTCAATGGCAAACCATTGAGCTAGAATAAACCAAGAGTGGTAACTGCGTGTATTATGATAGCCCAAGAGCCCGTACCCGATTTCCTCTCGACAGCAACACGCGCGCCGTGTTGTGCTGGGAACACTCGCGGTCGTCACATGTTAGGCGCAGGCACACCGCATATAAAAATATTGCGTCACGCTTTTATGGTTATCATTGTTACAGGGTTTAAATTTACCAGTGTTCCCATTGTCTGATCGCGGCGATTTTTCTGGCCATTTTAATGTCAGAAACCTATCAGATTGAAGACAGACATGCTTCCAAAAAGTTCGTGCATCATACTGCAAAAAGCTCCCGATGACCCCTGTTTACATTTTGCTTGAAAAGAGATATTGAGGAGTCTCGATGAAGCATGTGCCTTTCAGTTGGTGTGTTAACTAATCTTCGACGTTTCACGTTTGAGTTTTAACTTTTCGAGTTTCGAGTTTCTTTTTCGAGTTTACGAGTTTAATTTTTCGCGTTTCGAGTTTTTAGAATTTTTCGAGTTTCAAGTTTTAAGTTTGAGTTTTGAAATTTTCGAGTTTCGGTTTCATTTTTCTAACGAGTTTGAGTTTCATTTCGAGTTCGAGTTTTATTTTTCGGAGTTTCATTTTTCGAGTTTCATTTTTTTCGCGTCTTCGCAGTTTTTATTTTTCGAGTTTCGAGTTTCTTTCGAAGTTTTCGAGTTTAATTTTCGCAGTTTCGAAGTGTCAATTTTCGAGTTTCGAGTTTAATTTTTCGAGTTTCGATTTTAATTTTTCGAGTAATTCAAAGTTTTGAAGTTTCGAGTTTTAATTTTCCGAGTTCGAGTTTCATTTTTCCGAGTTTGAGTTTCATTTTCAGAGTTTCGCGAGTTGAATTTCCGAGTTTCATTTTTCGAGTTTCATTTTTCAACTTCGTATTTTCCATTTTCTAGTTTGAGTTTCATTTTTCGAGTTCCGAGTCTTCGATTTTCGAGTTGCGAGTTTCAATTTTCGAGTTTCGATTTTCATTTTCCGGTTTCGAGGTTCATTTTTCGAGTTTCGAGTTTCACTTTTCGAGTTTCGAGTTTCACTGTTTCGAGTTTCGATTTTCTTTTTCGAGTTTCAAGTTTCATTTTTCGAGTTTCGAGTTTCATTTTTCGATTTCTATTTCGAGTTTCGATATTCATTTCAAGTTACGAGTTTCAAGTTTCGAATTTGAAATTTTATCGTTATTTCTTAAATAATGTTTAGAATGGAGTTCACTTGCAAAGAGTTGCCCTAACTTTAAGGGTACAGTGCTTCAGAGTGTTCAACAAAACAAATATCTACTGTTTTGCTTCAGACACAACCTGTGTGTTTTGCTCCTATCTCTCATCTTATGTGCTTTTTAAAGAAGACGATACCATGCTAAACAATTCAACTCTTCTTGATTTAATAAACTAATTTACAAGATTCGAAATTTGAACAATTTTCCCATTTTCCGAGTTTCAAGTCTCGAAACATCTGAAATTGACCCCATTTTCGAGTTACGTATACGCGTAACAGAAATTCCAAATGATGAGAAAGCAGTTTTTATGATGTTTAGTTACACTTAAAGATCCATGGCCGCGATCCCTAATAGCCTCGTCCCCCAGAAGCCCGGAATTTACCGGAAGTGGTCACCATTTTGGTATCAAAGAAGCTACTATTTTTCTCATTACCCTGTGAATCTTAGGCCAAAGATGTTTTGTTTGAGAAGTAATGAGCGAAAATGACCCCAATTTGGTCGACCATCATTAACTTTTTATTATTACACAGTACTCTATGGGGCTTAACGCATCACGTTTTTCTCTGCTCTTTACATGAAAACGCTTGAAATATACGGCGTCGAACTTACAGGTGGGTTTTTGGTTAAGGTCCACTTATCAAGATGAAAACTTCATATCCTTAAATCGGCCATCCCCCCTTTAAGAGCAAATGTTTGAAGGTCTCACGTGCAACACATTCCCTACACTTTAAGGGTACGGTGTTTTAGATTGTAAAAACAAATACCCAATGTTTCGCTCTGAAACAGTCTGTGTGTTTCCTCCTATCATCTTATCTTATGTGTTTTAAAGAGAAGGATGACATACTAAAAACAAAATTCCAAAATCTTTTCGAATTTAATCAATATTTACTAGACTCGAAAATTGGGCAATTTCGCTATTTTCGAGTTTCAAGACTCGAAATAGTGAAAATTGACCCATTTTCGAGTTACGTCTTTAGCTTTAACCAATTAAGTCCAAATGTTGAGAAAATGTTTTTATGAGTTATTTACATTAAAACAAATGTTTGGAATGATTTCACTTGCAAGTTGCCCTAACTTTAGAGGTGCAACGAGAGATTTTGTGGCACCCAAATATTGTGTCATAATAGTAATTTCATATAGATTAGACACTCAATAGATTTCTTACCTTGTATTTGGCTACAGAAATGCCTTAAAAGAGAGAAAAAGGCGATTTTTGATTTGCTTATATTTCAACAGAAAACATAGGCTGAATTTTGTATTTGCTCCTATACAAAATTAGATATTTCACATTTTTTGTACCAAAGAAACATTTCTCAGCTTAATCCTTTCAGATGGGGATATTTTTAATTGAAAGCTTTGCATTAGTGCAAAAATCAGAATTTTCACATTTTATAGGGACACCTCTTATGTGAAATCTCTCGTTGCACCTTTAAGGGTACAGTGCTTCAGAGTGTTAAAACAAATATCTACTGTTTTGCTCAGAAACAACCTGTGTGCTTGCTCCTATCATCTCATCTTATGTGTTTTAAAAAGAAGGATGACATGCTAAAACAAAATTCAAAAATCTTTCTTGATTTAATAAATATTTACAAGACTCAAAATTTGAACAATTTTCCCATTTTCGAGTTTCAAGACTCGAAATCAGGAAAATTGGCCCATTTTCGAGTTACATCTACAGCTTTGACAGAATAAGCCAAAATGATGAGAAAGCAGTTTTTATGAGTTATTTACATTAAGCAAATGTTTAGAATGATTTCACTTGCAAGACTAGTCCTCACTTTAAGGGCACGGTGTTTTAGAGTCTAAAAACAAATACCCAATGTTTCGCTCTGAAACAGTCGGTGTGTTTCCTCCTATCATTTTATCTTATGTGTTTTAATGAGAAGGATGACATACTAAAAACAAAATTCCTAAATCTTTCTTTATTCAATCAATATTTACAAGACTCGAAATTTGAACACCAATTTTCCCATTTTCGAGTTTCAGGACTCGAAATCAGGAAACTGGCCCATTTTTCGAGTTACGTCACAGCTTAACAGTAATAAGTCAAAAGTTGAGAAAGAACGTGGGATTTTTGTTATGAGACTATAACATTAAGCAAAATGTTTAGCAATGAGTGTCACTTGCAAAAAACATTCCTCACGTTTAAGGGACGGTGTTTTAGAGTGTTAAAAACAAAAATACCCCATTCGCTCTGAAACAGTCTGTTTGTTTCCTCCTATCATCTTATCTTACGTGTTGTTTTAAAGAGAAGGTTGACATACTAAAACAAAATTCCAAATCTTTTCGAATTTAATCAATATTTACAAGACTCGGAATTGGGCATTGCGCTATTCGAGTTACACAAGAATCAAAAGCAGGAAAAATTGACCCATTTTCGAGTTACTTCTTTAATCGAATATGTCCAAATGTTAGGAAAATGCTTTTTATGAGTTATTTCACATTAAAACAAAGTTTAGAATGATTTCACTGCAAAAGAGTTGCCCTAAACTTTAATGAGCATGAGATTTCAAGGAAGAAGCGCCCCCAATTTTTCTCAAACCCCATTTTTTTAATATTTGGAATTCTTACAAATGTATTAGATCACGTTTGAAGTGAATAAGCCGAAATACGTCGTTCTTTAGTACATTAGGATGAGATTAGTACTATTTCTGTGATGCACGGACTCAGAAAGTCAAAGCATGGTTTTCTATGGGGAATCGATTACGATAGCAGGCAAGTGCAACCAAGGTTTGCGGTTTTCTTGCCACCTGTTTGTTCAAATAAACCTTCAAAACGTTTCTCGGAGGAGGTCTACAACCGATCCAGTGAATTTAAGGGAAATTGGGATCCTAAAAAAAATCTCCTCCTGTCACTTTTAAGGGTAAGTGCTTCAGGGTTAAAAACAAATATCTACTGTTCCCTGATAAGAAACAACTGTGGGTGGCTCCTATCATCTCATCTATGTGTTTTAAAAAAGAAGGAGGACATGCTAAAACAAACTCAATAATCTTTCTTGATTTAATAAATATTTACAAGACTCGAATTTGATACAATTTTCCCATTTTCGAGTTTCAAGACTGGAAATCAGGAAAATTGACCACATTTATCGAGTTACGTTACGGCCTTACACTAAACAGGAATAAGTCAAATTGAGGATGAAAGCATACCCAGTTTTTATGAGTTATTACATTAAAGCAATGTTGGAAATGGTCTTACTGCAACACAGTCCATCACTTTAAGGGTACGGTGTTTAGAGTGTAAAAACAATACCCAATGTTTCGCTATGAAACAGTCTGTGTGTTTCCTCCTATCATCTTAGCTTATGTGTTTAGATTAAGAAGAAGAGACATATAAAAACAAAATTCCAAAATCTTTTCGAATTTAATCAACATTTACACGACTCGAAAATTGGGCAAGTTCGCTATTTTCGAGTTTCAAGACTCGAAATCAGGAAAAATTGACCCATTTTCGAATTCTGTTTTAATCGAATTGTCACAAATGTGACGAAAATGCTTTTTATGAGGTGTTTTTACATTAAAACAAAATGTTTAGAATGACTTTCACTTGCAACAGGTTGCCAACTTTAACGAGACATGAGATTTCCAGGAGAAGCGCCACCCCCACATTTTCTCGAACCCCCGGGTTTTGACATATGTGGATATGCTTACCAACTTTATATTAGGATCACCCACACCTGAAGTGAATATAAGCCGAATAAACGTCGTCTTTAGGTTACCTAGGGATGATGATTTCAGTACTTTCTGTTTGTGCCACGACAGAAGTCAAGCACTGGTTGCTATGGGGAACGCTTCACCGATAGCCCCGCAGGCCAGTTCAAACCAAGGTTTGCGGTTTTCTTTGCAACTGTTTGTTCAATAAACCTTCAAAACGTTCTCGGTAGCTGATCTACAACCGATCAAATGCAAAAATTTAAGGTAATTTGTATCACTAAAAAAATCTCATCCTGTAACATTAAGGGTGACAGTGCTTCAGAGTGTTAATACAAATATCTACTGTTTTTGCTCAGGAAACAACCTTGTGTGTTTGCTCCTCTTGATCCATCTTAATGTATTTTAAAAAGTAAGGAGGACATGATAAAACAAAAATTCAAAAAATCTTGATTTAATAAATATTTACCAAGACTCGAAATTTGAACAAGTTTCCATTTCGAGTTCAAGACTTCGAAATCAGGAAAAGTGGCCATTTTCGAGTTACATCTACAGCTTTGACAGAATAAGCCAAAATGATGAAAAAGAAAGCAGTTTTTATGAGTTATTTACATAAGCAAATGTTTAGAATGATTTCACTTGCAAGACTAGTCCTCACATTAGTAGGAAACGGTTGTGGTTTTAGAGTGTAAAAACAAATACCAATGTTCGCTCTGAAACAGGGTGGGTGTTCCTCAATCATTTTATACTTAGGTTTTAAAGCGATAGGATGACGTACTAAAAACAAAATTCCTAAATCTGTTCTTTATTCATCACTGTTACAAGACTTCGAAATTGAACAACTTCCCATTTTCGAGTTTCAAGATACGAAATCAGGAAAATTGGCCCATTTCGAGTTACGTCTACAGCTTTAAACAGGAATAAGTCAAAATGTTGAGAAAGTGTTTTCTAGGAGTTTAATTAAGTAAGAAAACAAATGTTTAGAGAAGGTGTCACTGCAACACATCTCCTCACTTTAAGGGTACGGTTCTTTGTTTTAGAGTGTAAAACAACTACAATTGTTTCGCTCCTGAAACAGTCTGTGAGGTCCTCCTCATCTTACTTGATGTGTTTTAAGAGAAGGAGGGACATACTAAAAAAAAATTCCAAACATCTTTTCGAATTTAATCACATTCTTACAAGACTCGCGAATTGGGCAATTTCGCTGTTTTCGAGTTTCAAGACTAGAAATCAGGAAAATTGACCCTTTCGAGTTCTTCTTTAGCTTTACCGAAAATCCAAATGTTGAGAAAATGCTTTTTAAGTTTTTTACAGTAAAACAATTTTAGAATGATTTCATTCACTTGCCAGTTGCCCTAACTTTAAAAGGGTACAGTGCGTCAGAGTGTTAAACATATCTACTGTTTTGCCGACAGAACAACCCGTGTGTTTGCTCCTATCATCTCATCTTTTTTTTTAAAAAGAGGATGACATGCTAAAACAAAATTCAAAAATCTTTGATTGAAATCAATATTTACATTGACTCGAAATTTGACAATTTTTCCTTCCCCATTTTCGAGTTTCAAGACTCGAATTCAGGAAAATGGCCCAGGTTCAGAGTTACATCACACTTTAACAGAATAAGGTTCAAATTGATGAGAAAGCAAGTTTTTATGAGTTATTACATTAAAGCAAATGGTTTTAGAATGATTTCACTTGCAATAAACTAGTTTTCCTCACTTTAAGGACAACGCTGTGGTTTTAGAGGTAAAACAAATAACCGTCGCAATGTTTCGCTCTTAAACAGCGGTGTGTTTCCTCCTATCATTTTATCTTATTATGTTTTCCTCCTATCATGTTATCTTCTCTTATTCTATCTTTTCGAATTTCATAAATATTCACAATATCTCGAAAATTGGGCAATTTCGCTATTTTCGAGTTTCAAGACTCGAAAGAGGGAAAATTGACCCATTTCGATTTACGGTCTTTAAGCTTTAACCGAATAAGTCCCAAGATGTTGTCAAAATCTTTTTATGAGTTTATTTTACATTAAAACAAATGTTTTAGAACATTTCAACTTGCAAGGTGGGCCTCACTTTACTGATACAGTATGTCCCAAAAATTGTGGTGCAAGCAGAAAATCTCCGATTTTTCAAAACCGCTGAAGCTGTGAATTTAAGTTTCCATGGAGGGTATAATTGTCTCTTTTGGAGTCAAATTGTGGCAAAATCCTATGACAACCGTCCACGCGAAACCAAGATAATAATAAACGATTATTACATACATCTGTTTTCATCGTGTTACACAGTTAAGTTTATAGTGTCCATCAGTTAGATCGTGGCTCGAATCGGTGCTTGGTCAGAGTAAAATAATAACCACTGAACGCTTAGGTGTTTATGCTACTAAATATCAGTGCTGTATGCGAACAAATTCATACATAAATCTAACATAATAACTTTAAGCGTACAGCCTGACAATACTCATTCTAAAAGATGTTTCCTGTTGAAATATTCAAGGTCGGGGTAGTGCATCTAAATTGAACATATTTTCCGAAAGCAATGGATGTTTTCTGGAAATTTTAGATTACAGTCAAATGTTAAAGTAGCAAAATTATATATTACAATTGTGATCCCTCTTAGCTTAGTTCAATGAAAATGAATGTCACCTTCTTTTCCACTTATGTTATTTATAAAACCTTCACAAAGACGAGAAACGTCAAGAAAAACGTACCGGTATCTGAATGGTGTTTATTACACATTTAAGTCTGGTTATAAGATGCCGGGCAAACAGCCATAGCCGAGGCAAAGGATTTTAATGTGACTAAGCTATTTAATTTTCTTGTAAAAGAATGTGCTATGATATTCCCACACACGGCTTATCACAAAAATTGAACAGGTCGAGATAACAAAAGAACATAAGTTTTGGCCGATCATAATTCTTTAGAATGCGATTGTAGCTCATTGCGTGTTTTTGTATTTCATTTAAATTCTAAATTGTGGTGCTTTTGTTGTTCTCATTGTTTAATATTTATATATAGTCCAGACTATACATGCATACGCACATTAAACTTTGTTGGAAATCGCTCATCCTACAGAGAACGAAAAAATGATGTACCTTTAAATCCCATTGGGAAAAGTTGAACAACATATGCCTTTAAATAATCCGTCATACTCATCTTGCGTGGGCGAGATTGTCATGGGATTTGCACAATTGATCACAAGAGTATAGGCAATATGCTCAATGAATTGAGAGCTCACACTTTTTTGAGAAATCTACGTTTATCTGCTTGCAGCCACTTTTTGTCTGGACACCCTGTAAGTGTTTCAAGGTAAAAAAAATACCCAATGTTCGATCTGAAACTAGTCTGGGTGTTTCCTCCTATCATCCTCATTCACTATCAGTGATTGGGTAATCAGAACAATTGAAACGATTGTCATCACATGATGCTTAACCCATCCATGGGATGGTTGGTACTGTTAGTTGTGGGGTCATTTAGGGTCATTTAGGGTCATTACAGGTCAATTGACATGTACCCATGGTCTTGTCAGTGTTTAATCTTGAGCAAGTGTGGTGGCTATACAACTTAACTCGGAAGATTTTTGATATATTTGGGGTCAAGGTCTAGTATGGTAATTGGAGGCAAAAGGACTATGGGCATAAGATCAGGTCCGCATTCTAGCATACCAGAAGAGTTCTGGACCAGTGGTTTCCTTCCTTAATAGTATTTTACTAGGCGGGTCCGCGGGTTGGCTTATCACTTGTGTTTTGCGATCACCTGGCTTGAATGCACCCTCTGGTTTTTTGCGTTTTTTAACCTTGAAATGACCCCGTGCAGAACCTTGTCATGACCCTTTAAATTTGTCGTCATCCAACATCGACCCCACCCCGCAAAGTTTCATTTCCCGTACACTAATGTGTTCCCCTTGTCCTCCTCTGACCTGATTGAATGACCCCTGTTACCCTTGGGTCCACAACTCGGTTTTTGTAAGGTCCACGGGGCAACCACCCACCAAGTTTCATGAACGTGCAAAACCCTCTCTCCGAGAATAATACTCAGTCAGACGACAACGTTACAACAGCAGAACACTGGTATAAATATATGATATGTGGCAGAAGCTTTTATAAGGTTTGAACGTTGGTCAAATGTCATTTAGGTCACTAGAGGTCAAATGTGTACTGTCCATATGAGTCGTAACCGTTTCTTAGAGACCCATTTTTGTGTCCCTGTTACTTAGTTATTTTGCGAAATGTATATTGCGCTTGCGCGCAGGCCCAACCGCTAGCGTGGCCCGGAGTGCTTCATATCCCATACGTCAAAGCAATGGTATAAAGCACGGCCAAGTTACCCAATAACGACCTTACATTAGTTTTGACCTCCAAAATGACCCCTCAAAGCATGACCACACAAAAGTGGTACTACAAAAACTCTATCACCACATGACTTTTTGACCCCAAATGACCCCTCGAAAACTTGACCACAAAAGTGAACAGCAAAACCCATACCAAACTCATATCCTACGTCAAAGCCCGGCCATTTCACCCAATATGACCTGTATGATTCCGCGAAAACATGACCAAACCAAACTCCACCCGAACTCTATCACCATACCAACTTCATATCCATAATTCAAAGCACGACACGTTACCCCGATAACTACCCTTTATGGACTTTACCCCAAAAAATGACCCCTCGAAAACGTACACAAAACTCAGTATGGTGAAATTGCAACCACAATAAAACCAACACTCATATCCATACGTCAAATGCTACGGCAAGTTACCCAATAAGGCCCCCTGGATGACCTCTGACCTCAAAATGACCCCTCAAACGTGGCCATAAACTCATAGGGCAAAACTCTACACATCCAAAACTCATCCATAAGTCAAAGCACGGCCAAGGTTTCCACGTACCGACCCTGACCTTTGACCCCAAACGAACCCTCGAAACGTGAGACACAACTCGTAGCGGCGAACTCTACCCAACCACCATACCAATCATATCCCGACTCAAAGCACGGCTCAGTACTCTATAATGACCCTTGGATGACCTTTGACCCAACATAACCCCGAAAAGTGACGCACAAAACTTGTATGGCGAAACTCTTACCACCATACCAAACTCAACCCATACGTCAAAGCACGGCCCAGTCACCCATTCATGAGCCTGGATGACTCTGCCCCAAAAATGACCCTCGAAATCGTGACTACAACCGCGTACGTTTGGAGCTCTACCACCACACCAAAATTCAATATCCGATGTTAAAGAGGACGAAACGATAACCTGACAAACAAACCACACGCCCACAATTTGATTTTTAGTATATAGATTTTTGACCAATGCGGTCAAGGTCACATAGGGCCACTAGAGGTCAAAAGGACGCTGTTCACCATCGGTCATTCTGTGTATACCAGTAAGAATCCTGGACCAGTGGTTCCTGTAGTTTGTTTAGGTGGTCATAGCATTTGTTGGCAGACGAAGGGGTGTATGATGGTAGTGACAAAAGAGGTCAAAGCCAGCGAGGGTCATTAGAGGCCACTCCATGTATAGACTATTCATCGGCCAGCCATGTTGGGTGGACAAGATAGACCATTCCCGTACTACATACATTCACACTGTCATGATCCCTTGGCAATCGCTAAACATGGATTCGAGTGCAGCTTAATGTATTGTAGTCCTGGAATAGACTTGTCCACCACATGTCGGGGGCTGACGTCATATTGAAATACGGTCTATACTCAATATTAGACAAGTATACGGTCCTATACTCATAGGGTCATTGGTTCTTTTGACTACGTCTGAAACAAGTAAACAGTGAACATTCACACTCCAGGACCCACGGCAATGCCGTACAATGCTCAATGCAGCAAGCTAGATAACACTCGTTCAGTCTCTTGCCAGTCAACCACATTGACGCGTGATTGTACACCAATAAAGGATATCAGAGGGGCATGACAATACTGGTAAAGTCAAGAGAAAATTGTCGGGTCTTAACCGGGTTTAAAAAAATTCTCTTAATTTTTGTATGTTTCAAGGCACGTTGAGGGAATACCCTCGATCAAAAATAGCGGAATAATTATTGACAAATTTCCCTGACTCTTGGTGAACGATTTTTAGGATTTCCCTAGTCAAAATGATAAGAATTTCTGGCGATGTGTTCCAACGTTTCAGCTTAGTATTGATATACTTACCGCCATTTATTTCACATTTTCCGCTTTTCAAGGAATCGGGATTTAAAAGGTAAAATTTGCATGTTAGCCAATCATTTAGTGAGCACCGTCGACACCCAAAGTATATCTAAAGCTCGTCAAAGGTAAGGCCAGCGGTTCTTTGTTGCTCAACTCGGCAATAGAATAATTATCCTGCAGTGTTAAGGGTTATTTAAAATATTCCGAAGTATGCCCACTGCTGCGCACATGATACCCCTCTTTGTTTATCATATTTATAGGATCGAATATTTTATCTAGCCCGAAAAATTTACCTTGAATCTTGATGGTGTCCCTCCCATTTTATTTGTCGGTAAATATGTTCCTATTAGTACTCCCCTTCTCATGGAGTGGTAGTAGACAATTGTTGATTTATGGAACTAAAGTAAAAGTATCAAATTTTGTTTTAATACCTATTTGTTTATGGAAAACGGAGAAGTAGTATAAGTATAGAAATATCAATAATGATGCATTTATTGACCGGACGCCTAAACTGTTATGGCATCATGAATCCCAATAAAAACATAGCCCGGTGAATTTACCGTGCCCGCATTTTAGTGTTCCCCACTTGGAGATGTTTACCCGTCGCTGAATGGGCAACCCCAGCTCTTTGACGCAATACTCATGTGGTCTTTGCTAAAACATCATACAATGCACTGTGCTTGACCCCAGACGGGGAAAAACAGACCTTGTTGATATGACGTACGTACCACCGTGTGTGAATATTTGGGGATCATCATAGCCAAAATCAAAATATTGTTTTCACATTCTCGTTGTTTTCTATCGGACTAAATCGTTATATTTAGAGTCTGTCATGGATATTTTCTAACAAGTAAAGCTACCATTGACGGATGTAGATATTATTAATGAAATGGATGAAAACATCTACATCTCGAAATAAACATGATATTCCGGGATATGGCAAAGAAATTTAACGAAAACGACTCGGATCTGCTCAGTCTGCATTTCTTCAAGAAATGGCGACCGGCGGTGGGATCAGGCAATGATGCATGTTTCCCGTGGCATGTTATTCCTGGACTTGATGAATTTGACAGTAATTTTTGACTTGTTTATTTCGGGCAATTCTGGCAAGTTAAAGTGGATCGGTCGCAACACGTCGACAACCTAGTAATATCTAAACATATCAACATAGTGGGTACCATAGAATAGCTATGGTCCTCCTCTTTCATTGATCCCAAACATTAAGTACCAACATGCCTATCATTACGTTCAATTACTCATAAGATCGCATAAACCTCACAGGGGGGGGTTGGTAACCCCACCCCCTCTCGTTGAGTTTTGTTACAAGAATTGGCTCAGGTAACGAGGGTTAAGCTGTAGACGTTAACATCGAAAATGGGCCAATTTTCCCGATTTCGAGTCTTGAAACTATGAAATGGGAGAATTATTAATAAAAAAGAATTTTGAATTTTTTGTTTTAGTTAAATATTTTAACTGAATATTTCAAATTGGATAATTGGGTCAAAGCAAAGTACATTTTGGAATTTGAAATTGAAAATTAAAACTCGAAAATTGAAACTCGAAAATGGAACTCGACAAATGAAACTCTAAACTTTAAAATTGAAACTCCAGGCCTCTGAAATTGAAACTCGAAACCGAAAATTGAACTCGAAAATTTAAACTCGAAAACTCGAAATTGAAACTCGAAACGCGAAAATTGAATACCCTAACTCGAAAATTGAAACTCCGAAACTCGAAAATTGAACTCTAACATTGAAACTCAAACTCGAAAATTGAACTCTAAACTCGAAAATTGAAACTCGAAAATTGAACTCGAACCCGAAAATTGAAACCTGAAACTCGAAAATTGAACTCAAAACTCGAAAATTGAAACTCCTAAACTCGAAAATTGGAAACTCTCGGAACTCGAAAATTGAAACTCGAAACTCGAAAAAATGAAACCAAAACTCGAAAGGAAACTCGCAAATTGAAACTCAAACTCGAAACGCGAAGATTAGTAACACACTTTAAGCAGCGTTTAGCCTGACGTGTACTTCGGCTAGATGCAGATTCGAAGCGGGTACTTTCTAAACGACTCCTTAACATTAAAGAAGAAGAGTTTCTCTTTAAATATTAAGTCTCACGTCTTGAAAAACTTTATACTTTTCATAAATGGAAAGTACATGTTACCTAATACCTATAAGGTAAAATAAAGCATCGAACGACGGTTTCAAATGAATATACCATTAGAAGATACCATTTCAGACGTAATCTCAATTATCTTTTTAGTACTACCTTAAACCTATTAGCTTTAGGAAGGACACGTATATTCGTGCATATTTAGTTTTCTTTGACAATGCTCCTGGCATTAATCTTGGAAAAACAATATGTCTAAATTCGTCTAGTTCCGATTGGTAATATTAACTTGCTGCAATCTAGGTACTTACTTTGTATCACTCACTAAGTTACCTAAGTCACTGATAAGTTAAAGGATTACAGCTGATTTGCTTGCTAAAGAACAGTCGAAAAAATTATCGAAATTCGTAATTTGTATATTTTTGTACTAAGTGTGGATATGCAATGCCTAACCTGCAAGTGTTTGCTTGAAATCGGTGTATTAAAGAAAAGGCGTACTTTTTTATCAAACTGTAATTTCTAATACTGCGTATCAAATTCCGCTGAGATCGAAAAAGCCTTGTCCAGTGAATATCACAGATTTTTCAGCGTGATATTGTGCACATGATCATGCGTTTGACTCACCACAAAGATTACTTGGTCTTTCTTTATTCTGTACTGGTGTAAACCACAATCCCCTTGTAATGTAGATTTTTGAGACGCCGTCGCTGTATGCCTATTTGCAGGAGACTGCATGAACAAATTTCCTCTAAATGCTTCCATTTTTTCACTATTTGGTGGGTTTGTTTCAACATCATGCTTATATGGAATTGTATCACACTTATCCCGTAATTTATAAGTTCAAAAATGAATTTTCCACATTTTTTTTATTCTCTCACTATCGCTGCTAATCCCTTTCACTTTACACCGTGCCATCTCTTACAATTTACTTGATTTAACATTGATTAACATCGAAAGTAAATTACATTATGTTGAACTTAATATAAGACGTCCTTTGCGAGTCAGTTGTACCTATGGGGGTCGACAAATTAAAGAGTGACATCAGGAACATGTTTCATTTTATGTTTTATGCGCAATATGGGTCGCAAGGAAGACGGAGCTGTATTGTAATGTGTCCAATTGCTTGTGCTGAGAGCTGGGAATACCATCTGGAGGTCCATTTGATTAGACCACCAAATGGAAAATGTTTGCTATGAGCAAATAGCAACTATTTTACAACACCTTTTAAAAGTTTTTTTCACACTTCCATCATATTTTGCTCATGACGCGTATGAGAGTACACGTACATTTGGCGTCAATGCGTGCATATGCATGACAGACAGAGAGTATGATATTGTTACTCTTCACGCATGCCCTTCAAATCTGCTTTTTGTTTTCGTCTTACAAACCGTGAACAATTGATTATATATTCAGCCAAAGTATAAGAACTCCTTGCTGTTGGTAGTCAATCCTTTGATGAATTTATTCTTCACTTGTGATGTTGTTCTCGCATGTTCCTGCCTCTAAATGCTTGCATTGTACACGTTTTTACATCTGTGTGCGGACCGGTTACTCCAACATAACAAACGGGTGATCTGGCTATTTATTCCTCTGCAAGAATGTTTTACCATTAAAACAAAACAATGATAAGTGCTTTGTAAGCCTGTTCTAACTTAACAGTATTATGTTGAAAGAGTGAAGGGCGTGAACATGATACCCGCGGACATATTACACTGAAATTTAAGCTAGTTTCGATTGGCTCTTTCTTTTATATCAGAGAAGTGTTAGGCGGGGAGTCCTTTCGTAACATTCACTTCAACGATTGGAAATTACTGTGAAAAGAGTGCATAACCTCTTCCTCCGTCAAAATTATTTAACTGATCGATTACCCTTTTCACCTACTTAAAAATAAAAAATACACGACCACGAATTCAAAAATTAATCTTTACACAACTAAAGCCTTTAATTTGTTGTATACCAACGGCAACAACCGCCTTCCCAGATTTTTGTCCACAGTTTCTTGCCACTATATTAGGTATTAACAAATAGGTCAGCAGGTTTAAAAACTTGATGTTTGTATTATTAGTAAACATTTGCAATATCATGCCATGAGTGTTTTGAGTGTTTTACTACGTACTATACGCACAGTGTGTATGCATAGACGCCTACTTGCTCCATTGGTAGGCTGTACCATAAAACTCAGACCGAAGGCGTGAAAGAGGCGTAATCGTGTCCGCTGCTTCCAACTTGAATTCTAAACTCTCTTGGGGAATGCCGACAAGTGTTTGGACTTGTCATGATGGGTCAGAATTTGCGTCACTATAAAACCTGGTCGTGTATTTTACGTAGAAACATGTGGGATGTGTAGGTTTTAACCATAATTGGGCATAAATATTTAATTAAAGCAGTACTTTAAAGCAATATTAGCACATTTTTTTTTTGAGAGCGGCCCCCAATTTCTGAAGTTGATATTTCGCATAAAAAGTTACGTTGGTATTGTCTAGGAAACTATACCTGCGAACGAGATGCTAAGAAATGCAGTATTGATCCATATATACCCACAGCGCTTTGTAATTAGAATTGAGATCCCAGATTGGACTTAAGGCAGAGCTGAAATGCTACGTTTTTGTCCGATCCATGATGAAACATGCCACCTCGAGAAGATAACTCTAACTTGACTTGCCTGAACCAATAAAACAACTCAAGGCATGAGCGTAAGACCCGTACATGGCGCGATTTCCATCTATTCACATTGGAAGGACCGTTTCCCAGCAGTCCTTGAATATTATATCGTGGATCCCCTATATATACAAAATTCCCTTCGTTTGTGACACACCGACATTTTCGAGCTTAAACATTCATAGGTATAGTTTACTATCCTGTGTACCATGCAACCGTGTACAACTCTCACTTTTTTTGAAAAGTGGGGGCGGCTCTTCAAAAAATGTGCGTAATATTGCTTTAAGAATACTTGCTTCATCATGCTTCTGTAACGGAAATTAAACGGCTCGACAACGACAAAGCGTCACGAACGCACACACAAATACTGGCAGCTCTACTTCCTCCTTCTATTATATGATTCGTTTGGGCGAACTTTTCCGGTGCGACTGCAAATATAAAATCTGGTAGTTCACGCTCGCCTTTGGGACCCCTGATACCCCGGAACAAAATTTCATTCCGTAGTTAACACAGCATCTATTTTAAATATGCCACGTTTACTTAAAATAACATATATTGATCGTTCTATTGTTTCTATACCATGAGTCGTCTTGCCTTTATTCCTGAAGGTTTATTTGAATTAAAATCCCAATATCGGTATCAAATCCCTTTTAGCTATGGGTTACACTGTTTCTTAGTCTCTGCTTGTCGTAGGTTCGAACCCTCACTCTGCTCAATTGTAGAAGTAATGTGGATCAGTATAGTCTCTTCTGTTTCTAATATGGTTGAAGTGAAATAGACGGCTATAGTGTATTTCACAGTTAACTACGGAAAAAATAGCGCTACCCGATGTATCATTAATTTTTTTATTCAGGTGAAGTTTGGGGAATTTCACACCTCATATTATGGATTCTCACAAAAAAACCTTTTCTTACACTAAAAGCCTCCGATTTATACTCATTTAAGCCCGCAAAAGCACTATTTTTAAATCTTCTTGAACTGTATTGTAGCACATAAGTACTGACCATTTGTTTGTCCAGTACAATATAGGCACTTTGCCAATCCTTTATGTGTGTTTTAAGTCACCCTCTACTTTTTAATTAAAGACGTATGTTTCTCATTGTCCTGAAATTTTACCCGCCAACTTATGGGTAACCATCAATATTGAATAGGAAAGGTGAATCTGCATTATCGGCTTCTTCTGCGTGAACCGCACATTTTGTTACCCACGGACTTGGTGATGAGTATATGCATTGCAGGGCTCTCTGATATTAATAAGGACAATAGGTAAGATCGAAAAAGTTCCTTTATAGCAGTGAGTAATTTGTTCATTAGCTTTATAGCTTCAGCACATAATAGCGCATATCGATCCTCAAAAGGTGAGTATAGAAAAAGAAGAACAAACTCCTTCTCTTTACACATTCTGTACTGTTTTTTTAACTTTGCAAGATCTTCAGACATCAATAATTTGTCATAGACTTTTACAGTCGCTGATGAAAGAAAAATCTTTCAGATTTGTGTATCCTCTTTACATTTCTAAGAGGACAGCAATGATGCTGACGCATAAACCCGCAGTGCCGCGCAGTGGCTGTATCCTGCTAAACAAACTAAACACTGATCCGTCTGCTCATTCAGTCCATCCACGGTAAGGGTATTTACCGCTGACTATTTTCAGTTTTTAAACTTATGGACCCATCTTTTCACATTCATGGGGGACCATTGAATATTTAATTATTAAGACAAATATACCGATGTTAATCTTAAAAAGGAATTTTATTATGGAATACAAGCCAATTTTTGGAAAAAAACTAAAGATTTTGATGACGTCACGGGCATTGATTGGGTTTATTATTTGTGTCGGTGGGACCCATTCAGGTAAAAAATGACGTACGTATCCCTACATTGGAAAAACAACATATATCGTCCTCGTACGCCGTCGGTTTTTTGAATCAGTATGGAAAGGTAAATTTGTTACTGTTTAGACATAATAAACGGTGTCTTTTTGCAAAAAAGAAAATAGCACTTTGGGAGAGGGTCATGTATAGACCTTGATTAACCTAGTCGATTATATATAATCGGTCGCGCCCGAAGAGCAGAAACTGATTCGATACCTGACCGTGACCTGGTATCCGTGACACGTGACCCAAACTATTCATCTCGTTACTCTGTTTTATAACTACAATACGGCAAATCAGCAAGCATTCTGTTATCTCTGTTTGCGACAGCGTATCGATCAGATGTGAGACTATATGTTGGTTCTTGTCCAGGAAGGTAGGACACGATCTGCCTGATTGGGGACTTGGGATTTCCAAACGGTACTTTTCAAAACTGCTACATGCATTTCATATGGCAGTCTCGGTCCAGTGACATTAAAATCATCTCTTAAACCTTTGTTCCAACAGATCTTAGTACTCTCATGATAAATTCAGAAAAAAATAGAGTTCCCATCATCATGCTCTCTGGTCAATTACTGTGCATAAACTCAAGCTCCAGAAACTTCCCCTGCAAAGTAATCTCTATCAAACCTAATACCCTTGAACATACAGCGCCCTGTCTACAGAGCTATGCGGCTCTGTATCCATGCGCAACCGATACACTCTAAATCAAAACACCCCTATTATAATTATATACAACCACAAAACCATTGCCGTCACCTGGTTTTTTAGGTTCTGATTGGACTTTAAGGGCAAAACACTAATGTTTATGCACATAAAAAAATTGCATTATAAGGTTTATAGGCAGATTTATAGTAGACAACTATTATTGGAGCAAGGCCTCCGGACTGTTCCCAGTTAACTTTTTTTAGAATGGGCAGCGAAAACGCTTATCTTCGCTGATTACCACTATAACAAACGATGCGAGTTGGCGGACAAACTGTTTCGCACCTACCGAGGTCAAAGTTCCATATTAATAAAAATATTTAGAAACCCTAATACGAACAACTATACTATAGCCCATGCTATTTGGAGCCATATTGGAAAAATCGTGCCCGGTTTCTTTATGACAGTAAACTTTTCAGAACAAAGCACATGCCTGGTGATGTTCTTCGAGTCTAAAGATCATTTTGTAACCGAGGATTGCCGGGCGGCAATCAACAGATAAAGTGCATTTTTCCCATGCGGGAAAGATTATACTGGGGCTTGTGCAGGAACTTTTAAATGTCCGCCAGTGAGCTCGTGGAATCAAGATGGCCGTGGTTTGCTATTCTTTGATTTATCTATGTCGAGCGTTGGAGACAACCAGTGGAAGTCTAGTGGAAGCAGAGAGGAAGACCATCACAGATCCCTTCGTGTGTAATTTCTTTGTTTGCATTAAATGCATTTATAGTACTCTATTACGGTAATTGTATTTTTAATTCAATGTTTTTAAAAAAAAAAAAAAAAAAAAAAAAAAATATATTTATAGTTAAATTATTACCGAAGTCGTAATTTCTTCCTAAGTTCAATTGTCGTTATAATAACATCTTTTCATCGCGTTTATTATCACGATAGCATGCATTATATGGACGTATATGCAATGTTTTTGGTCCATATAATTCATGTAATCGTAACGAAATATAACAACTATGTGCAATGTAAAAAAGTTACGCGTCGGCCATTTCCCCTGCTTCCTCTTTAAAAACTTGAAGACTTGGCATGATACATATTGTAATACTTACTTTGTAAATAGTGCCTGTTCATCATATTCGACTACTTATTTTTCATAGCAAAGTTCTTATCCTTTCATGACCTTGAATAGCATTTAAATTAACGAGACGGCATCTGATAAGAGACTGTTCATCGCCCGTACCTGTAGCCAGGGGATCATCATACTTCACACGATTTTTGGAATGTGCCTCTATCAAAGCAAAGTTAAAGAATGCGAGCAGTAGTATGTATGTTTAGCTCCGCTGAAAAGTTCTTCGCACAACAGTTAAGTATATCATCTGGCTCTCAACAAGTTATTTATATTCAGTTGCTTGCTATATTTCATTGTATTTTGTGATGAACTGGAACAGGCTTCAGTTTTTAAAGTGCATTTCGTTATTTCCATACCTTCTGTTTTATTCATGTTCACTAACTGCTAGATATCCTTGAGAAAAGCTTATTCATAAATTTGATTGATCCCGAGCTTGTGGTTTTGTTTTATAATCTAATTCTTGTTCCATGGTCCCATAGCCACTGTGCTGTATTTTACGGAGCAGAAAATACACGAATTTTCAATTTCTTACGATACGACCGAACGTGCACGTAAGATTTGGTACCAACCATGGATTACTAGGCTAACCTTCAATGATATAAAATCTCAACTTTTTCGAGGCAAATCGTGGCGAGGTTTGAGATCACGAAATGCCCGTTAACTCGATGATATACTCACAAAAGAAAGAGCAGACGCTTTGAACTTCGCGTCCGTAGCGGACATTCGTCGCGGTTTAAAATTGAAATGCGGCCCTTTGCTCCTCAACCAGCGTGCGCATTTTACGAAATTATCAGTCACTGAGACCATTTGTCACAGAATTTACTGATCTGTGGAGAAGCTGATTATAACATATCTGTATTGTGGCTCATTTCCGTTTCCATAATCATATTTATAAAGTTCTATTATTACTTTTTCAACTTTGAGAAACTTTTCCTTAAAGCTATAATACCACATTTCAAACGACGCCCCTCAATTTTTGTAATACAGAGATTTTGTTACTATAGAAGTCAATCAAAGTGGCTTAGCTACAATTCTCGAAGCTTTGAAATAACGATTTGTATAATTAAAATTGATCTAAAATTAAACAGCTGTGCAGAAAACAATCAGTTTAATTACCATTTTTGTACATCTTATTTTCCCCCTTTTTTTCGCTAAACTATAAGTTGATGACGGTTTTTAAAGTATCGTCTTTGTTTTTTTTTTAGAAAAATCGGCGGTCCTTTTTTGTGTTGTCATATCAGAAACAAACACCGTTATTGCTTAAATCCTCACACCCACCGATGGCCATGGTCACGCCTCTGTAATTTTGATTAGACAATTCTTAGATCTCGGCCCGAGTATCCGACTTCAAGGTTAAGGATACCGATCCTTTGTTTTAATTACGGCTCGAGTTTTGACTTCCGTTATGCAAATCCATGCAAATGTTACTAGTTTCTTTCACTCTCTCCAGGGTAATAAAATATTATTCAGAGTTAAGGGTCACAGCAATAATAAATAAATGATAAGTAAATTCATCAAAACTTGTATGAAGTATAAAACTGTAGGGATCCTTTAAAATATACACGGTCAAGAAGGCTGGTGTACTTCATCACCCATTTTAAGTAATACACCATAACGTTATTAACATAACTTAGAGATTAACTAACTATCACGTTTTTGTTACACTGCATCTAGAGCTGCTCGCAACTGTCACGCACAACGACCGCAATTTATTCTATGTGAGCTAAGAAAGAATGGTAATTATTGTATGAGAGCAGGAGAAATCTTTTGAAGTAGAATTAGTTCAAAATTAAAAGTGGAATCAATAATAACAAGTGAATAGTAAAGAAAAATCCTACATGTTGCCAGAGTAATTTCACTAATCACAATTATGTATTCGCTTTGCTGTGTTAAGCGTATACATACATACTCTACATACAATACATACATAACATACATACATACAATTTGTTTTATAAAGCGCCATTACAAAATGACCACGCGCATAGATAAAACGAACAAGCATTATACAGTGGCAAAGAAAGAATCAGCAAATAGCATGATAAAAAAACAACTGAAAATGCACAAAGGCAATAGTTGAAAGACTACAGTTTAGCAACAAGTATTTTTAACTGTTTTTTAAAGACTGGCAGTGATGTGAGCAGTACGTATAGACACAGTCATTGATTCCAAATTTAGGTGCATTGAAAGCAAAGGATTTGTCAACTGCCAGAGTGTAATTCCGGCTATGAATTTTTGGAACAATGAGTCTGGTGGTCCTGTCTTGAGCGAATCCCTGTCTCATTGGGTTATACGGCTTCTGCAATTGTCAAATAACCTTGATCAAACCTCTGTGCGGTCTTGATACAAACTAATAATGTCCAATGTGACTCATCAATAAATACCAAAATACTTGTATCCTTCCAAATGCCAGGCTCGAAAGGTAGTTAAAACTTTTCTAACATGGACCGTGTTTGTTTTGAACTATGGAGAACAACACCGTATCGTTTATTCCACGTCATGTTAATCGTTGTGATCCAACGTCCATTTTATGAAACTGCACAAGATCCACTAATGGCAAGAAATGTTCCCTTTTTTAAATGGCGGTGGTATTTCTGATAGCACCTTCACACCTGTATGACTGCCACTTATTACTCCTGGAAGTATGTCTTGATAAAAGAAAGACGAGTCGAGTCCACAATATATTTGGGTTGGATGAGGAATTAGGACAATAGCTGAAATAAAACAACTTGTTAGTAAAAGGAATTGATAATAACATTAAACACATCCATGTAAGGCCCGTAGGGGTATGGAAACTGAGGTTTAATCTAATTGCCAGAATCAGGTTGCAGTGGAATATCTGCAGTGTCTGCTGACAATTGTCTTTTTCTCTATATTATTGGGGTTGGGTCTGAACTTTTCGTTTCCGTATTTGTTTTTTGTATCTCTTCGTTACGGTAAAGCTATATCAATTACGAAAAATTTCAAGACAGCGTATATCAATCGTATCGTCAGGCCCTTACGCAGGGGGTGCGGGGGAGGGGGACCCCAAATCCACCAAGGGGTCAAAGGTCGGCTTTTTGCAAGGATTTCTTTTAGAAAATGGGTCAACATTTTAGAGACATTTTGACAGAAAGTCCATCTTTTGGTGACGAGATATGGTCAAAAAGAAGTCAAAAAGGACCATTTTAGTGGGGTTAGCTCCAACTCTTCCCAATAAAAGTTTTTGGAAGTGCCGCACCCCCCCCCCCCAAGAAAGTCCACTTTTTTGGTGATGAGATGTCCAAAAAGTCAAACCGGACCATTTTAGTGGGGTTAGGTCCACTTTTTCACACCAAACAGTTTTTGGGGAAGTGCCGCCCCCCCCCCCCCCCAAATAATCCTGCCGTACGGCCCTGCGTATCGTGGATACATTACATGAATAATTTGAGAGAAGCAGTCTAAAGGTGAAGTAGAAACATGAACTAAAATTTGCGGTCTAATTAGCGATATAGATCAAAAATCAACGACAAAATAATAAATATCGTGGATTTGCCTGCGGGCGAGTGTGATTTTTATGTCGCCTGTCTTAAGGCAGGAAGACACATAGGGATTACTTTGTTCCACTGTTTGTTGATGTCTGTTGTTGTTCATGGAGTCTGTTGATGTCTGTTTGTCGTGAAAAAAATGGTAACATTGCCTGTAATATCACACACTTATGGATTTAAACCAAGCTTTGGTCACAGGTGCAACATGGCACTCCCATTTGTTTGGGAGGATCAAAGTCACATTCCCTAGGTTCAAGTCATGTGAGGTCAAGATGGTAAGATTGGTTGAAAAGGAAAGATTGTTCATGATGTTCTGTTGAGGTCTGTTGTCGTGAAAAGAGGTTAACATTGCCTGTAATATCCACACACTTCAGTGGATTTAAAACCAGCTTGGGTCACAGGTACAAACTTGGATCCCTCATTTGTTTGATGAGGTCAAAGGTCATATACCTAGGTCAGGTCATGTGAGGACAGTGGTAAATGTAAAATTTGACCTCATTTGAAAAGTTTGAAGTTCAATTGGAACTTGGTTTTATGGGAGTTTCCTGCAAACCCTCATTTGTTTATGAGGAGGACACATAATCAAGGTCAAAGGTCATTGAGGCTATCTTCACAAACCGCGAACCCGGGCGACAAAATCGGTCCGAGAACCGATGCATGGAACATTTATCAAATTTGCATCCTATAATTTTCCCCCCCCCCCCCCCCCAACTTCCTTAACTCAAAATGCTCAAGGATGAAAAAGGTGTATCATCCCCGATTTGAATCCGTAGGTCAACGTTCCCCCGAAACCATTAACACTTTGTGCAGACTCTTTGCAAGGTCTATGAGACTAAAGGGGTTTCAAAAACGGTGACTATAAAACAAAGAACCCAAGACACAAAGACCAAGACCCGTTCAACTATAAAACAAAGGACCCCCATATAAAACAAAGACCCCCAAACTATAAAACAAAGACCCTCTCAAACAAAAACAAAGACCCACCTACTATAAAACACAGACCCCCTCAACTATAAAACAAAGCCCCCTCAACTATAAAACAAAGACCCCCTAACTATAAAAAAAACAAAGACCCCTCAACTATAACAACAAAGACCCCTCAACTATAATACAAGACCCCCTCAGCTATAAAACAAGACCCCCCACTCAGCTATAAAACAAACAGACCACCTAACGATAAAAACAAAGACCCCCTCACTATAAAACAAAGACCCCTCAACTATAAAACAAAGACCCCTCAACTATAAAACAAAGACCCACTAAACTATAAAACAAAGGACCCCTCAACGATAAAACAAAGACCCCCCTCAACTATAAAACAAAGACCCTCACCTATTAAACAAAGACCCAACACAATTTGATTCTGAATAATCTCCATTATATTACGTTTGCATATTACCCATTTTTCCTTCAAAAATGAAAGTCTGCCAAAAAACCAACTTCTGTCTCCTTAATTTTACTGTGGGATGGATTCATTTATTATGCTAAATGTTAGGGGGATTATTTTGCAATGCCGATATCAAGCGATACCACCCTATTCTCGTGATCATCTCAAACTTCTACTTCTGGGG